>CAJNJA010078730.1:0-21192 GCA_905231915.1 Symbiodinium necroappetens
TCATTCGCATCTGACGCATGTCCGCTCGCCCCAAAAACCTATTCTAATTATTAAGGCCCCTACATTTTATCGGGGGGGTACTTACTTGCCCAAACCATAATAGTAAGTCCTATCGCAGAAACCCTAGATTGTCTACTATCTCTAGGTACTTAGGCCCCCTTGGGTCTATACGTTTGAAACCTTTGTCCAGTGAGGCCGTCGGTTTTCGAGGAGCCTGCAAACCCTGACACCTCACACCGACATCGAAGCCTTCCCAAATCCTGAAACTGGAGTGTCCGAGTGGGAGCGCCGAAAACCAGAAACTAGGCTAGGGCTCTGGGACTCGTTAAAATAAGTTAACACCTAAGGTTTTGGGTGAAATTTGGAGGAGAAGTCCGGCATCAAATAGTGCAAGGGAGGACCTATGGGTACCTGGAGTGGGTGAGAGCGGGGGCAGGGAAGTTTTCGAGTGGGTCCGAAAATTAGTGGCGCAACTCATACCGTGGCATCAAAGGGAACGAGACCGAACGCTGAGAATGATGCTAAGATTTACCTATATCATTATGGGGGTTCCTTAATATAAATTATAATACAATATGCTCCAAAACCCCATTCGAAGTATTAAGGCCCCTACATTAGCTGTCATGAAGGTGGTGGTTCTGTTACTCGCTAATCTCGGATATCCGCGGCTCGCAGTCTACAGGGCACCTGTTTTTCTTGGTTTAAGGTTTTAGGGTTTTAGTGTTTAGGGTTTTAGGGTTTAGGGTTTTGGGGTCTAGGGTTTAGGGTTTTAATGTTTAGGGTTTAGGGGTTTAGGGTCTATAGGGGTTTAGGGTCTATAGGGTTTAGGGTCTAGGGTATATTATCCCCACACAATCATGCAAGCCATGCATCAGGAACTCATCGGCCACGTCTGCTCGGGCACCGGGGACAAGGCCACGCTGCCAAGGGATGCTGTGTTAATGTAGGGACGTCTCCGGGTATCATTCGATTTCGAACATAATACGAGACCCAAAGGAATGACATATATATATATATGTATGGATAGTTGCTCAGGCTTCTACATCAAGGCGATGCTGAGACATTCCTTTTGATCAGTAGCACTACTCTACTTGTGTGCTACTCCATCGAACCTGACTGCAGTGTTGCCGCTGCAAGCCCAAGATAAGACCCAAAACCTAAACGCTAAACCCTAAACCCCAAACCCTAAACCAAACCCAAAAAGGCCTGACAGGGGAGCTGTAAGTCCGACTGCTAGTACACCTCTGGCATGCCAAGGAAGTCGATCTGTTTGAGCGGAGGACATGCTAAAGAGCTGAGGTTTAGGGCGTTTAGGGTTGAAGTTGAAGGGCTTACGTGTTGACAGCATGAAGGCAAGAAAGGCCCAGAAGCAAAAGCAGTCGGGCTTGCTACTAGGGGCACTGCGGCCTTGAACATCGGCTCTTGCCTTTGGCAGCCCACAGAATCTCCAAAAGTCGCCCATCGATCGTGCTTGGTGCTTGAATGGGACTTCGCAGACTTTGGAGTAAGGGTCTAGGGGCTTGCAGTCGACGCAAGGCCTGAGAAGCGTCGAATACTCCCTTGTTAAACCTACATACAAACCTACCGGGTATTTCCCGAAAATTATCCACCCGCGTCATTCAATCCTACACGCCCTCGGAGGAACTCTTCCAGCCCCGCAAAAGCTCTCCACCCCTAAATGCTAGAGCATCAGGGATGGACGGTGAATGCCTGAAGCCTTGCTTGCTCTCTGCCAGACTGAGAGTAGAAGCCCTCAAACCGTAAACCCCTGTCCGAATGTGATCGCCGAAGCCCAAAACCCCTGAACCCTAAACCGGAAAGTGCCGTCGTTGTACCAGGAACCTCCCCCGGCTTGTCCCAGTGAGTGCTGAAAGCCTAAACCGGAGCCTTGCCTGCCTGCTGCGAGTGTGAGAGCCGAAACCCCCCTAAAAACCCCTAAACCCCGACGCCTCAAAAGGACACGCTTCGGCTGATCCTGGGCATGTGTGGAGATCCGGCAGATGCCAAGGCTTCAGAGCTTCAGTTTGCGAGGGCTTTAGACGACCTATGGGGTTTCGGGTTTGGGGATGTGTCGGGTTTAAAGTTTGGGGATTTTGTTAATTGTTGCAATAAGCATGTATAAGTGCTGTATACGGGCTTTTAAGGGACGTGGTGTAAGGATGGAATAGGTGTCAAGGACATTATAGGTGTTGCTGTAAGGGTTTTCTTTCATCAGGGTTTAGGGTTCAGGGCCGGACGGCTTCGAGCTTAATATAATGTAGAAACCTGGAGAATTACTTACGTTATTCCCTAGGGTTCCTTTAGACATGGACTATATATGACCATCATATACCCCAGAACCCCATTCTAATCATAAAGAACAGTATATGTTGGCTTTGTAGTATTCATAAGCCTTGTAGAAGTCCCGAAAAGGAGCCCTCTTCGACTCAAAGTATAAGGGCCCCTATGGCTCGGCCGACTCGCCGTGGGGGAGCTGAGGTTCTTTCAGGGTTTAAGGATGATGATTATATGGAAGATGGTACTGATGAGATTGATGATGGAGGTGATTAGGATCATGATGATGATAATTATGATGATGACGATGATGATGAAGATGGGAATGGTCCAGTCCCGGAAAGTGAACACTCTCGGATCCGGGTTGGGCCCACTTCAGTTGGATATAACCCTACGTATGGCCATGCTTCAGGCCCACTTCCCAGCCTTCCGATCCTTCCCACGTGGCCTGGGCCGGGCCCTTGAAACAAGCTAGCCATGGGAATACAAAGCATCCTGGGAGTTGTAAGCCTTTGCGAAGCCCCCAGCTTCGCAACTGAGTGCCGGCCCTTCCAGAAACCCTGAAGTTCGACACAGAATCCTAAACAAACACCAACACCAGCTTGGAGGTTCCTTATATAACAGGTATAGCCCCCGAAACCCTATTCAAATTGTGAAGGCCCCTATAGTATAGCCCACGGATGCCTGAAGAGCGAGCCCGGAAGGAAGCTTTGTAACCCTTACCCATAGGCTCCTTAGTAGTTCCTTTTTGGGATTACCTTATAGGATTCTAAATATGAACCCCAAAACGGAACTACTTATGAGCCTATGGGTATAGCAACACTTAACGGAGCCCTGGTTCAGGGTTTAGAGTCGCGTCAGGCGCGAGCATTGGCACTGCAAAGCGGTCGAGCTGCCAGACCCCTACTTGAGGGGATACCCTGGGGCTCCAAATAGCCCAAACTATTTACAGACGTTAGACCCCAAAGTAGGTACTGTTTGTATACTTGGAGCCCTAGGGATATATTACTTTACATAGAGACTCGGAGGTCTGAATCGTTTCGAAAAATGCGCCTTTTTCGTCCTTGCACTCTACAAAGACAAACCACCAAAACCCTACTCTAAGTATTAAAGTTGCTAAAGCCCCTGCAGGTTCTGGGTTTGGGGTGCTGTTGTAAAGAAATAAGTAGTTGCAGGAGCTTCGAAGCTTGCAGCCTCGATTGTCGAGAGGGGGGTTAGGATTTAGGGTTAAGGTTTCAGGTTTTGGGGTTTAGGGTGTCGGACAGCCGTCAACCTTCGCAAGTTGTTTGGTTGAAGGTCCCTCAATCAAAGCTGTCGAAACAGTGTGCACTGTAAGAGCCCTCTTGCAGTCCCAATCTAAACTATACTACAACATACCATCCCAAAATAGCTTACTCCAAGCTTGAAGAGCTTCTGGATTTATAGTTCTTCGCATTGTAAACCAGGTCCATGTCTTGGCGCTGGGTTCCAAGTATGGGCGCTCATTGTAAAGATCGGACGAGCACGCCTCTTCTGGCTCTTACACTTCGAAGGTGGATGCCTCAATTCGGGCGCTCTCGAAGTGCCCCGTGTGTGCTCGCGATCTATTGGGTTGTTTCTGTGTATTTACGTTTGAGCTTATGACTCATGACAACAAAGCAAACCCTCTCTACACTCTGGTGCAGCACCAAAAAGTCGGAGGAGGGGATTCTTTGTCTTTTTTAGACCCTAAAACCCCTAAACCCTAAAACCCTAACAACCCCCGTTTAGTGGGCGGGTGGGAAAAAAAGACAACCCCTAAACCCCAATCCCGGGTACGCGAGGATCGAAAGCTGATCGAGCGAATCGTCCGCCACAATTACTACGAGGCCGGCGTCTGCCCTCAGGGTTTGAGGAGTAATAGTTTAGGGTGTAGGGGTTTGGGGTTTAGAGTTGAGGGTTTGTGTTTCGGGTTGTGCAGGGGGTGTACGGGGTTTGGTAGGGTGGTAGGGTGGGAGTATGGGTGTCGCGGGGGGTCATGCACAACTTTGCAGGTTTCGGTGTCATTAGGGTGTTGACGCTCTTTAAACAGATGCTTGAGCTATTTTGTTTATATGTTTTTGTGTTTTCTTAGATCTAGGGGGCCTACGCACCAAATCTGTGTTTGCTTCAAAGGTTGCTGTCAGCAAACGTAGCACCCGCAGCAGCATGTGCGATGGATCGAACCTCCTTGGTCCCTCATACCAAGCCTAGCCTGGTGCTCAGTGGAGGAGTATAGTAAATCAACGATTTAAGCAGGAGAGCGTTTAGGGACAAGCTATTTTGTCGTAGTGGTAAGAATGCTGGGTTTGCAGTTCTGCAGCTATGCACCACGCCAGCTGGCTTCGGACCTCTTGGAATTCCGTGGGCCAGTCTGTCAAAGCCTACACATATGCTCGAAAGCCGACGAGAGGTGGAGCAAGCACCCCGGGATGGCTTGTCGCAAGAGGACCAGATGTCGCAGGATTCTGGTTTATGTTGTTTAGGCTTCCCCAGCTTCGTATAGGTGCGCACTCTTCTTATCTTCGCTGTCGTGGTGAGTTACTAGTGTGGCGTTTCAACGGTTTGCTCAGGCTTGCTTGTCACCAAGAGCGGTCGATACCCACACCCCTGGCGCAGCTTCGAAGTATAAGTGCTATTGGTTGGCCAGGAATGGCAGCAATAGGCATAGGTTTGGGACATTGTTCCAATCACTCCGACTAGTACTGGAAATCGTCGTCGTCCATGTCGTCGTCTCGCAGTCGCAGTCGTAGTCACAGTTGCAGTCGTAGTGTAGTAGCAGTAGTTGTCGTGGTGGTGGTGGCAGTGGCAGTGGCAGTGGTAGAACTAGCCATTTTGGGGCAGGCAGAAGTACTGGCAGTATCGAGGCCAAGCAGCTGGTAGAAATCTGCGAAACGAAAGGCCGGAAACGGTGGCCCGACTCGTATCGCCAAAACGACAACGGCAAAACAGGAACAAGGAGTTTGCAGCGACTTGCAGGAACAAGAATAGGCATCATGTCATAGCTAACAGACCCAGCAGTACTGTGTGTAGCTCTACTAAGTGACTCTACTATATAGTGGCCATCAGTTTCAGTTGTTTGACGATTACGAGCCGTCGGTCATAGAGACCGCATGAACACTTCGCCAGTCGCATTTTCATTTTGGCCGAGGCACGCTACTTCAAGTTATGCACTTATAGCTTCAGATGCAGAGATGTGGTCCTTTGCATGGGTTTGCCTGGGTTTGGGTGTTAAGAGGGGGCTTTCTGTGATAGAGTTATACTAAACCCGACATAGCCCGAGGCATCGTAGGGTTCTCATCATGCCGCATGTCGTTATGAGGACCCGCCAGAATGTGGCCTGTGGCCTTTAGCTGCCGCCGTGTCCTAAGGGCGAGCTGCATTTTTTTTATTGAGAGGGCTTCCTGGGCTCACGGGTTCCGGGGCTCGTTTTTTCAAGTATATTGTTTGCGGCTTCACGGGGTCTACTGTCATGTGTCCGCGTTTGAGTGGGGTTTTGATAGTCAGCTTCCGAGTCCCCCTTGGTACTTATAGCCTCGTAAAGAGTCGCAATTTGTTTTCCATCCCCGCCTACTGCGAATCCCTTCTCGCAGGACTTGCCCGTAAGGGTCCAAAGGACCCAATAATTAGGTACTTAGGTTTCGGAAAGGAGTTATGTAGGTTTCTATGTGGGAGAGTATATGATTCTTGGGTACTCGGACCCTTAGGATGCAAGGCTTGATTATATAAGGGGCAATTAGCAGCATAGTTTTCGAGGCTTCCGCAAACAGCCTGTTAGGGCGGACGATTCTACCAGCCTGGAAGCTGTGTGTTTATTCGAATGGCGCACCGCTTCAGACATTATTTTGTAGTTGGTGTAGGTAGATAGACCGATCATTAGTTCGGTAGACAGATAGACAGATAGATAGATCGATAGATAGAGGTCTGAGTCGAACTATGATTTGTGGTAAAAGCAATGCTCCCTTAATGCTCCTTCATGTTTCTTTCACACCAAACTGCTAGGGTAAACTGCACCGTGGGCCTTGCCACGCTTTTTTCCAAGCGGGAGCGTCAAAACTCGATTTCCTGAGCCCTCGAAGCATGTAACAGGGCTTGAGTATGGAGCGTGGGGTCGTTTTTGTTGTCACCAAAGCAGGAAAGCACTTTCAAGTTGGTTGTCGAGCGCGCACCATATCTTGGGCACCAACTGCTCTCAGGCTCTGAGCCCAAACCTTGAAGCTCCCAACCCCAAAAAGCCATAAGCCTTGCTTGAGGTGGTGAACCACTCCCTGCATCCGAATGCGCTTTGCTCAGCAGCCTCTGCTTCTGCCAGTCCCCAATTTGCCCAAATCTCTTCGCTTGTCCGGATTTTGAACCTCGGCTTTGGGGGCTTAGGGGTCATTCAGCTCAAGGGGTTCTTGGGGATGAAAAGGCGGGTCCTGCGGGGGCCATGTAGCTTCGGGCACCGCAATCTCTCTTAGCTTCGAGACCGCTGCACACGAGAACCAGGGGGCAGACTGCCCTCAGACTCGGCAGCCACACGGGGAGTTCTCTAAATTAGGGTCCCTTTTTAGGTCCCAGATATAGTACGGCACCCTTATTAAAAAGGACCCCTAAAAGGGACCCTAGTTTAAAGAACTACCCACATACACGAAGTCTGGGGAGAGAACCTTCCGATTGAATTTTGTCGAAGTGCCCCGATGGAATTCTAGGTGGACATCCCAAAGCTTAATGGCAAAATGAAACCTATCCATCAGTCAGTATGAGCATTTAAGTTGTTCCTGGTCCTGCTTGTGCATAGGGCCATGACGAGGAGGATGGTTCTTGACGATGACGATGGTGACGATGTAGTAGTAGCCGTCGCGGTGGTGGTAGTAGGAGCAGAATGGGGAAGACGAGGAGGAGGAGGAGGCAGGAGGTGCAGGATTTCTAGGAGCAGAGGTAGCAGTAGTAACAACAACAACAACAACAGTCGCCTCTGGATCAGATGTTTCTTGTGCACGAATGCCTTACGCCCACACTTGCATGTACCCCCAAAACGGAAAGTTTGCACCAACAAGTTCGGCTTGCAGACAGCTCTCCAAGCGGTACAGTATAGGTTTAGGGTTTTAGGGTTTGGGGCTTTAGGGTCTAGGGTTTAGGAGTTTAGTTAGGGTTTAGGGGTTTAGGGTTTACGGGGTTTAGGGAACCAGGCCCTGAATGCAAACCGAAGGGTTTCTTCAACTCAGCCCTCAGAGCATCCGCCGGTTTAGGGTTTAGGGGCTTTCGAGCCATGCTCGGGCAGCCACTGCTCCATCAGTTGGATGATGCAGAGCGAGGACCAGTAAGCTTAAGGTTCAGGGTTTAGGGGTCATCAATCTTTTCTCGAGCCTTTCTCTTTAGCCTTAGCAGCCTTAGTTCTGTGAGTTTGGGGCGACTCCAAAGACACAGAGCAAGAACCCCAAAAAGGGTTTAGGGTTTTGGGGTTTAGGGTTTTGGGTTTTGGGGTAATGCTTCCACAAAACGGGCAAAGCTCTAGCCGCCTAGCCCTGGGCTTTGACGATGCTTAATGCTGGAGGGCCAAGGATGCTGACTGTCGGGTCATCTTCTCGACAAGAAGAGGCTTCAGATTTTCGTCCTAGGATCTATATGGCGAGCTGCAGTCATCCCGGCTTAGGGACTTGTGGAGTGACTTTGCGGGACATGTTTTCGAAGACTGGCCGCTTTGGACTCTACCCAAACCCCCAAAGCAGGCAAAATGATGGCCCAGCACCGGTAGAAGGCTATTATTCTACATACTCTTGGGTCCAGGTACAGTAGTGTCAACAAACATGACATTGCAAGACTTCAGGAAGACAACGGTACGTTCGGAGCTGTCTGACGCCACGGCTGCGTGATTTTCCGGGTTTCGGGTTATGAGACAGGACTTGCTAGGGGGTACTTGAACCGTTCCCTCCCAGAGGACCCTCAAGCCCTACCCAGAGGCTCCATAGTAGTTCCTTTTTAGAGTTTCTATTTAGGATCCTATAAGGTAATCCCAAAAAGGAACTACTATGGAGCTCTGGGTAAACCCTGAAGGAGTGCACAACGGCCGCGTGAAATCTGGACGGTTGGTCGACCCTGGGCCGCAGAGTTCACCTACACCCGCTCCGCACAAGGGTCTTCAAGCTAGTCTAAGCTTACAATACTACAGAGACGGCTGAATAGTTTCTATTCCTTCGTTAGGGTTGCTTGTTGTATAATATACAGTCAGGCCTGTTCTAATTCTCGACGCCCCCATATTAACCAACCTATCTACCAAGAATCTGCAAGGAGTTTTAGTAAGCGACTTTTCCACCACCGGCATTCGTCGGCGTCGTGGCACACAGCACGTAAATTACCATGGAAAAGCACAGTTGTGGGAGATCTACGATTCTGACACTGCCTGCCTCCCACTTGTAAGTCCCATGATGAAGTAATACAAGGGGCCTTAATTCTAACAGGGTTTTGATGTATTTAATAGTAGTAGACTTACTCATATGGAGCATCAGGGGATGCTGGGTACTGTTGACCAATTCGTCGGCCGCTGTAGTAGGACCCTAAACCGACTCAGACTGACACCACCCTAGAAAAAAAAACACAAGCGCACCTCCACACCGGCAATATAGGGATGGGAATAATTGCCGATAGTCTTCCTTGGTTCTTTATTCTTTAGTTATACGGATATGATCATACAGCGTCCTCAGCCCAGGTTTGCAAGCAGCCGGGGTCCAAGTGACCCTTGCAGCGTTGTTTCTTTCGCCTGGGGGCTCGCGCACAATTCAGCTGCAGCCCACGCAAATCCACCTTGTGGCCGAACCCTAAACCAAAAGCCCTTAACCGTAAGTTTCGACCACCCGTAGTCAGTAGATCGAAGAGTTGAGAGGACCTGAACGGGTTAGTTACATGCTAACCGCATCATTAGCAGAATCTCCACTACCGGGCAGCACCATCATACTCTTCGCCGTCAACTTCTTCCTTTGTTTCGCTGCCTTGACTCTTCCCCTAGGGCTCCAAGTACCTAAATAGTGGGTTACTCACCATATATTATGTACAATTTAGGTAACTGGAGCCTTTGGGTTCCTCCGCGGGCGATATGCCCACGGGGTCTTGGGAGCAAGGTGCGGTTCTCCTTGGTGCCGCTGTCCCCAGGGCGGCTGCCATTGACATCTCCTCAGAATCGAGATCTGTTTTGCCGGCTGTTGGCTTAGCTTCGGGGTTTCCCGACAAGTCACAGTGGATGCGTTCTAGACCTTATAAACCTTAAACCCTGAACTCTAAACCCTAAACCGTTAACCCTACTCCCTAAACCCTAAACAAAAAACTAAACCCTAAACCCTCAACAAACAAAAACTACACCCTAAACCCTAACCCCCTAACAAACAAACTAAACCGGTTAGCAGTTTTTAGAAGGTGGAGCCCAAGGTCTTTTGAGGCTTTGGCTTTTCTGATTCCCAAAGCTCGAGCTGTTAATATAGGGGCCTTAGAAATTAGAATAGGGTTTTCGGGCCCATTATACTATAGTTATAACAAGGAGCCCTGCGAATAGTATTTTTGATTTTAAATTATTTAGCGGCTCCTATATGAAACTCTGGTGCCTGTTCTGGGTGGCAGCATGGTGTCGAGGTGTTACATAGAGCTTAGTGCTTGGGGCCTCCAGAGCTTTGAACTGCGACTTTCGCAATCCTAAACCCTAAACCCTTACTTGTATCCTCGCTTGTGGGCATAGATCCTTAGCCATGCGAGAGGGAAAAAAACCCTTACTTGCCCTGTAGGTCGCTTTGTTCACAACATTGGAAACCCCAAGCTTGAAGCACCCTGTCTCCAAACCCTACTAGAGAGGCCTTAATATAATTGCCTGTAATATTTTGGTGGTTCCTTCTTGTAATTAGAGCATAATATACCCCAAAACCTTATTCCAACTATTCAGGTTCCTGTATTAAACATGGGCAAGGGCACGTCTTAGTGTCACGCCCAGCTGTTCCTGTGGATCCTCGCCTGGCTTGTCCGAGTTGCGGGAGCCTAACTTAGTGCCCCAATACCCAACCTTTCAACTTTTTGGGGTTTTCCATCATTTAGTGTAGTAGTCTGAAAGTTTAGCCGTTTATATCCATGGCTTATTGGGGAAGTAAGCTAAACATGCCCTTAAACACAACTCAACCTCCGAAGCCTAAGAGAAAACCAAGCCTACCCTCAACCGGGAGCCTAAAGAACAATGGCTACACCCCACAAGGCCTAAAGAAGACCCCCTACACGCTGAGCCGAAAGAACAAGAGGTAAACCCCACAAGCCTTCAAGGGAATCACCAGCCCGACTTGAAACCCTAAACTCCCTCCTAAACCCTAACACCCTAAACTTCCTAAACCCTAACACCCTACCCCGCACCCCAAAAACAAAGAAGCCCCAAACTCCCTAAGCCCTACCAAGGCCGCCCACTGAACCTACAGCCAAACTCCTTACCCCTGGGGCGCTTCACCTTCAAGCTCCAGAGTCTCGGACGGGGTGGTTTTCATATGAAGGCCCTATTATGAAGGCTTATGATACGTGTATGTATAAATAGGTTAAAATAAATAGATACATACATACATATATACATATATATATATATATTTATATGCATGCATGCATGCATGGATGCATGTATGTATGTATGTACGTATGTATAGGATTATATTCTAATATGGTACAATATAATATAGTGTAATCTAACATAGTTTATAATGCAATGTAAGGCAATGTAACATAGCATAACAAGATATAGCAGAATATAATGCTCTATGACATAATAGGATCGAATCGAATATAAGAGAATGTCACATGATATTGTTGGCGGGTTTAGCGGTTTAGGGGTCCGGGGTGGGCGAACAGAGTCCTGGATGCAAAAAAAGGGGTCCGGGGTGTGCTCAGAAGGGACCTGGTTTGTCGCGGGGTCTACGTCGCTTTGACTTTGACGTTTGCAGGCTCTTTTGGATTTGTAGAAAACTGCCAGTCAAGATTGCAGGACCGATTTGCAGACCCTCTTTTCTGCCAGCCTCAAGGCCTCTAGCACCGGAATCCTGCCGAGGAACCTTCACACTTTGGATCACTCCGAGAAGCACTTGTTGCGGGAGGTCGTCAAGTTCGTAGGCGCAGCGGGTCCACATGGCGGTGGCTTCTGCGAACGAGTATGTGAGCTTCCGGGAACGCATCCTAGCAGAGAGGTGAGGATCGTCAGGCTGATGCTTGCTGGCAGGGCTCACGATCATGAGGGCAGTTGTGAGCATGATGTTGGTAATGATGCTGATGACAATGATGATGGTATTCTTCCCTGGTGGTGATGATGATGATGATGATGGAGCGTTCGGTGATGCTAGGAGAAGAAGGAGATCATGATGATGGTAGTGGTGGTGACAATTCTGGATTCGTTCATGCCTACGATGTTCGTGACGGTGGTGATTGTATCGACGACAGTGATGATGGGTGGTGATGGCATGGTGCTGTTTGTACAGTCGCAGGACCTGAACAAAACTATACAGGCAATTTTCTGCATCCTTACATACGCGAGCAATGTGTGTGATGAGGGGCACAGCTTTGGTGAGGAGGGTGTACTTGTTACTGTTCTCATCGGGACCTTCGTCCGTTTTTTGCTGCTTTGTCGCTACCCGCACCGTCCTCGTTCCTTGCCTCTTCTCTGTACAGGAGCTGGTCTCATGCTCCCCTGAGCCCCCTTAAAGTTAACAGCGTGGACAGGCGGAAGACTCATCGGCCTGCAGGAACTCCTGGGCATGATAGAGGCCGAGGGAGAACCTGCGGTGTCACAGCAAGGTAGCATCGGCATTTTGAACAATTCTGAATGCAAGACACTTTGCATGTCTTTCAGCCCCGAGACAAGCCATGTGCTTGAAGCAGTCAACACCGATCGAATTAGGGACCCAAAGAGCCACCATGCACACAATAACGGCCCACACCACAACCCCCCCCTAAACCCACCACCCTAAACACTACACGAAAAGCTTGTCCCGGTTGTGAGTGCTGCAACACTGCACTAAACTCTCTTTTTTCAATACCCTGATCGCCTCAATCCTTAAGAAGCCTACCCTATACCGAACACAACAAGTGAGAGGTGGAGATGACGGACGCACCGGAAAAGAGCCTCGGTCGCAGGGCAGAGCTCATCTTCCCAGCAAAAGAGGCTCCACCATCCTCTGAATGAGTTGAGGGGCATTTGGGATTTAGGTACCTCATTGCAAGTGATGCAAATTAAGCATTGCTGTTGAGTTTCAGGGAGGTTATATATTTAATGGATGCCTCAAAGCTGCTCGCTTGCTTCAGGCCATGATTGGGCTTTCAGGATGTTATGTTTATAGGATGTGAAGGGCCTTCGATTCATGTGTTCTGGGGTTTAGGGTGATCCGGGGTCGGAGGGCAGGAGGCTTTGCAGACTATGACTATGCCTCTGAACAACTTCCGCCTATGACTGGTAGCAATCTGCTGCTAATGCCCTTCACAGATGCCGAGTCGCCCAAACGACTTAATCCATGCACACAATCAGATAGCCTAGGTTGGCATCCGCCTTGTCTTGCGCGGGTTTCCCGGCCACCTTGCAGAAGGAGCTTGTCATGCGCGAGGCACGACAAGGGTGCGGGGGTTCAAGTTCGCGATTTTGGGATCCGGGCCTTTCATCTTTGGAGGGGTCAACTCATCCGTTTGAGTAGGATAGAGGCTTCTTTGTATCAAACGGAGCAGGGAGCCTTGGACGCTGATTCTGTGCTTGCTGGGGCTTCCACGTGCGGGGTAGCCGAGGTATATTATACATGCATGTGTGTGTGTGTGTGTGCGTGTTTGTGTTCAGGTTACCTGGTATGCCAGTGACAGTGTAGTCAAAAACTTTCTGGGAACTCAGGCGCACCGCCTCCTTTAAAGTCCTACTGCGGAACCCCGAACTGTAAACCCTGTAAGTTCTACCTATCTATCGATCTCTCTATCTCTATCTCCATCTCTCTCTATCTGTCTATCACTTCTCTATCTATTTTTCTGTCCATCTATGTTTCTGTCGTTTTATCTTTCTATTTCTCTACATTGATTCATTTGTCTCTCTCCCTCTCTCTCTCTCTCGTGATCTCCCTGTCACTAAGTTTGTCCCCATCCGGCCCCATCCTCGATGGTCCCTCATGTAAGTCTTTGTCCTAGCACCAAGCGGACAAGTCTACCCAATCCCTCTAACGCAGGTCTTGTTTGTTCTGTTTCCTTACTTTCCATTTTCTATCCAGGAGCCCGACCCACCGCAAACCCGAAACCCGAACCCTGAACCCTAACCCGGTAACTTGCAGTGCGACCTAGTCAGCGAAGCGGGTGGAAAAAAAAAAAGCCCGGTAACTGCGCCTGAAATCCTCGCATGCTGCTCCCGAGCTGCGAGAACTACGTAAGAGCCGCCCAGGATCCTGAAAGTCTCGAGCCCTAAACTCTGGAGCCCCTACCCTAAACCCTAAATCCCTAGTCCGAGTTGTGAGAGCGTAAACCCTAAAGCATACCATCTTTGCAAGTCAGACATATCCGAACATACCCTGCAATGCGGGCTCGTCCAAGCTAGGTGGGAGGGAAAAAATAGCCCTAAACCCTAAACCCTATAAACCCTAAGCCTTAAAGCCTAAACCCTAAACCCCAAAAGCTCTTGAGCCCCTAAACTTCTGGGTCTCACATACTTTCAGGTTCATGGGTGGTTATATGGGGGGGGGGGGGGTTATGGGGTTCCTTTAAGGGTTCCTTTAAAGGGTTCTGTTGGGCTTTTAGGGTCTAGGGTTTAGGGGTAGTTATAAGTGGAGTTCTAAGTAGGGTAACTACAGTTATAACCCATAGTAGGGGACTATGAACCTCCAAGTAGAGGCCCTTACTTACATAGGACCCGTATATCACCCCATTATTATGAATGTTCGAAACCCCTTGAATCGGGTGGAACCGAACACCTCAACTACAAATATAGAGGCCTTAATAATTAGAACAGGGTTTTGGGGGCCCATTATACTATAACTTATATATAAAGAACCCCCCAAAACCCTATTCTAATTATTACGGCCCCAACGACTACGCACCGGAAGCTCCCGAGGTCAAGGGCGGTGCAGTCGCTGCCATTCAGGTGGAAGGTGGGGGGTCTTTGTGGGTTTAGGGGTTTAGGGTTTAGGGCTTCCGGTAACATGTCAACATCGACCGATTTGGGTGGGGTACGGGGTGTTTGTGCAGGGCTTCGGATATGGGACTTAGGCGATTTCTTGGATTCATCAGTTGGCTGCTTCATCTACCTCGCTCGGGGTCAGTTTAGACTCGATTTCCGAGCCTGGTGTGGGAAATTGTGCATTTTCTCTGCGGAACCCACCCAATCACCGTCCGCAAGCTGCCCGTGAAACTCAGCCCTTCCCCCTACCCCTCACGACTTCAACAAGCGCTTTCAGTCCAAAACTGCCTGGCACGATTCAACGACTTCATCAAGCCCATATAAGCCCTATGAGCCCTAAGTCCGGAGAATGCAGGCATGACTTGCTCTGCTTGTGTGGCTACTGTGGAAAACGCCTTGCGGGGCGTGAAAGGCGTGACCGATGCCTCTGTGACTCGGATGTTGAGGTACCTTAAACCCATGAACCCAAACCCTAAACCCTGGACCCTAAACCCCAAACCCGAAGGCTCGATCATAGGCCCATGCGACTAAGTCTCGCCGTGTTCAGGGCGCGGTTACCTGAACTATGTTGTGAGCCGTGGAAACAAGCAGCCGCACATCACGAAGGCTTTGACTCAGCTCTGTGGCTTTGAGAGTGCTCCATGCAGCATCAAGACGCCGTCGCCGAAGTTAGACTGCAGGCTAATTGGTTAGCTGTCCGTGGCCTCCTCAACTCGCTCCCATGCCACGCAAACACAAGATGAAAGATGCCCAACGCTCTACAAGCCCTCGTCTAAACCGAAGCCCACATGCCTCAGTCACATATCACAAATCAGTAGCATTGACATGGCACCTGTGGGACCTTCAGCAAAGCCAATCAAATTCCACGGAAGGTTTAGACCGGCAAGCCGCAGTCGTTGAGGTGAACCTCCTCATGAAGAGGGCCGAGGTCACCCACCAAGGCGAAGAAAACGGTGTTATGCAGAGCATGACGGGCCTTGTCAGGCACTTGAGGTCAGGTCTGTTCATCCATCACGCACTTCTGCTCAACCTCTCGCCATACAAACAAGATCCCTAATGCTAGAGGTCCATATACCTATGCACTATGCAGGGTGTACATTTGCCATAGCCGAAAGTTGCTCCATAGGAACCACTTCGAGTCTTGTATATGGAGCCATCGTAGTGTCGGCCGTGTTCATTTGCCCGGCAGGTGTGCCGGTAGAGACCCTTCTGGATGCCATCGACTGCATCGGATTCGACGCAGAGCTTCTGGAAGCTCGGGAGGAGGCAGCCACACAGAGAGACGGAGTGTTCGGGAAGGAAGGGGGGGGTTTGTGGCCAGGGTCCACATTGTGCCCTAAACCCTAAACCACTAAACCACTAAACCCTACCTTGACCCTAAAGAACCTACCTTTTTAGGGTTCCTTATAATATTATTATGATTTCCTTGTATAGGTCCTTAAAAAGGTAGGTTCTTTGGGGTCTAGGTAAGTGTAAAACAGGAGGTCGTCACAGACATTCTGTTTCTTCTCTGGGGGCTCCGGCTGCGGGGGCCAGGTCTTCGGTAGACTTTGCACTCGAGAGTACGAAACGTAGGCCCCATTAGGTTTAGGGTTTACCTGCACCCCAAAAGTATGTAGAATAATAGCCTTTTATGGGTTTTGGGAAATTATTTTACCTACTTTTGGGGGTTTAGGTAGGGGGCACGCCCAGGAAACACCCTAAACCCTAGTGAGTAACGGGAGGCCTCATTCCGTTTCACGCCGACTTGTTCCTGACAGGTAAACTCTGGTTCGGTACTGCTCCGACATGTTCCGGCCCAAAAAGATCTCGTTTGGCAGTGTCCGAGCAGCGAGAGCGTATACCCTAGTTTTGGAATTCCTCCACTATTTGAGCCCACACTGTTGATGATATAAATCCTGCATTACCTTAAGATAAACTATGGAAGTTATGGTTTTTATTCCTTATCTATGGGGAAATGCAGGAGGATTTATATCATCACCTTTTTTTCCTTATTCATTTGAGGGTGCAAGGCGGGTCCGGGCTGCTGATGTTTCCCGTGTCTCTCCCGACCCTGCAGTCCCCGCGGCGGCAGCCGGACAAGCTGAAGCTTGGCATGGCTGAGAGTTTAGGAGGTTTAGGGTTTCGGGTTTAGAGTTGAGAGTTTAGGAGGTTGAGGGTTTAGGGTTGAGAGTTTAGGAGGTTGAGGGTTTCGGGTTTAGGGTTGCGAGTTTAGGAGGTTGAGGGTTTAGGGTTTAGGGTTTAGGAGCCCCACACCCCGGAATGCACCAAAAGTCACAAGATGATGTCGCCTTATTACAGAGGAGTATCGCTAAAATCATAAGCTTGAGCCCGTTATGGTTTGAAGAGATGTTATTCAGTGGGGGACTTCGGGTTTTCTGGGCTCCTTTTGCCCAAGATTGTCGGGCTTCGGTTCTGTGAAGCCGCGGCGTGGTCACATCCGTTTCTTGGCGGTCGCGCCATCAAGCGATAAATGAAGTCTAAACCCCTAAACCCTAAGCCCTGAACCCCTACACCCTAAACCCTAAAGCCCTAAATCCTAAGCCCTAAACCCTGAACCATAAGCCCGAAACGCGAAGCCTGAGTGTGTCAAAAGCGGGCAACACCTGCGTGTCACATGCGCTATGGGCTGCAGTTCTGAAGGGTGCTGGACTGGGAAGAGCATGTTTTACTAGTTAGGGTTAAGGAGTTAGGGGTTTAGGGTTTATAGGGGTTTATAGGGTTTAGGCACATAAGTTCAATTCAGATTTTCAGGCCAAGGTTTTGTATCCTTCTGCCATACCACCTTTTGTGTTTGCGAGCTGTCCCATGGTTCCGGGATGGCGTTGAATAGGAGTTGAACCCAGGCCGTAGGAGGAATTTGAACCCAGCTCTGGCCTTGCAAGCGAAGTTGCCCTGGCAAAGGGTCCGCGCAGCCATTGGCTGCAGCTGACTAGCTCGCCCATGTCGGGGGCTTTCGGATTCAGAGGATTCAGAACTCCAGGGTAGAGCGAATAGGGTTTAGGGTTTAGGGTTGGTTTGGGATTCAGAGGATTCAGAACAGGCTTAGCAGACTCTTCTCCGAATCTGAACTCATCTACGTCTCGTTTCGCCTGCTTTGGTAATCGCTGTGAGCTTCTTACTCGGCTGGAAAACCCCTAAACCCTTAGAGCTCAAGTGTCAACAAAGCCGTAAACCCTCGACCCAAAACCCTAAACACCCTGTTAAACCCGAAACGCAGACCCTTCAAGACGAACTTCATGGAGCTTTCGAGCAAGGCGGTTTGCGGACTTAACCGGGTTGCATAGGCCATGTCTGAGCGTTTAGGATTAGAGAAAGGGGTCGTAATGCTTAGAAAGACGATTCCCTCATGATCCGTAGAATTATGTTGTACCCAATCTAATTTTTTTAATTGAGGCCTCTAAGACTCTACTTGGTTCCAGTACTGGTACCTTAAATCAGGAATTTGTAGCTTTGGTGTGGCCGCGCGTCCACGTCCCGACCTGCTCTGTTGCCATGTTCGACTTTGACAGCCTCCCGGATGCCACCTCAGATGCTGGCCCAGCGGGGGCACGTCGGTTTGGAGTTTACGCCGTCTCGGACATCCATACGGACAAGAGGCGTGGACTGAAGTGCATGAAGATGTCCATGTCGAAAATGTTCGGTGTCCTCATTCGTTCTATGACTTTGTACTTCCGTCATGTGACACCTGAGCCTTGCCTCCTGCATCTTAATTCAAGGACATGACAAGTTGTACCCATGTCAAGACTGTGCCTATTTCCACCACCTGAATAAATCCTGGCGAGGGAGAACATGGATGTTATCCGGGAGTGGCCACGGCGGCCCAACGATATCCTGCTGTTGGCAGGCGTGTCCGGAATCTACCCCCCTGAAGTGCTTCAAGTGGGGTTAAAGCTTACATGATTTGGTTTCGTCTTCTCCACATATACGGCGAGCAATATGATAAGCGTGCAACCGCTGTCCGCTTTTCGCTGCTGGTTCTTTGATGTGCCTTGATGCAACGGCTTTAATCATGTCCATGGTTCTCCTCGCCCAAATCGCGATTGTTGCCACTGATCTGATCATCTATACCCCTGTCGAGCACGACCGTCGTTTCTATACTTCCTGCGTGTTTCTCTGGTTGCGACTTTCATCGTTGTGTTAAGGGGCGAAAAGCTAGTCGGGTGGGTCTGAGGTTGATGATTTTGAGCTTTAGCTGTTCGAGAGCGTAGTGTCTGGGGTCAAAAAGGGGTTAAGGTTCAGGCCACATTTCGGGGTTTAGGTCTCGTAGGCCCTAAACCCTAAACCCTAAACCCTAAACCCTGGGAGGAGGACAAAGAGCGTCGAATGTTGTCTCGGTCCAGGTCCCCGCAGAGAAGACAAAGACAGAGGCAGAGGCCAACTGGACAGGAAGGGGAGGGGGATGCAACGTCGCTGACCCAGAAGCGCAAAAGTGTGGCCAGCCGTGAGGGGGACCAAGAGGAACAGAGGCGCAGGCGTACAAGGGAATGGAGAGGGAGGGTGTCTACGGAATTGGCGGGACTACGCACGCATAGGGCTCGGGCGGAAGCGAGAAGACACCTGTTCTTTCAGCTTTGCCGAACCCACGGGCCTGACATTGTGCCCTTCGCCGAAGAGCTCATGGAGAGAGTATGGACCCTTGAAGATGCGGAACCGGTGGGGCGCCAAACAGCGGACACGGTCGCCAACGACTGGGCCACCCGGGTTGCGAATGAGGTGGGCATGATGTGGGTGGACGCTCAAAGGTCAGGAGACGCCTCTTCGGCAAGCACTGGCGGACCACGCACGGAAGACCATGCTCCAGTCCGCAGGGAAGTGGCACTGGACCCTCCGGAGGACACACCTTATGGCATCTTTCATGCCGCCTGGGTGTGGCCAAATGGCTCGTGGAGTACGCGGGGTGAGATGGAACGTATGGGGTTTGGCCACCTGGTCGCCAGAGCAAGCCCCGGCGCTGATACCGAGGGAGAAGGTGTACATGAACCTGATCGAGCGGGAGGGACAGCAGCAGAAGACAGGGAAAGTGGCACTGGTGGAGAAGGCCCACATCATGAAGCTGAAGCCGAGAATGAGGACGATGAGGGTACCTCTATGGTCCAAGGGGTGCTGAGAGTGCGACCTACATGGAGGCAGCTTATGGAACAGCTGACTGAATGGCAGCATAGGGGGGTACGAGTCACACCCATTCTGGATGTTCTGAGGGGGCTTGCCCGTCGTAGGAATGACCATGGCTATGACGAGTGGTTTCGTAACCCGATGGGATCTGTGACTACCAGTGTGGAACAGGATGATCAGAGTACCTCCGGGGGACCGGAACTTGATCCCAGCAGAGGTCGCATCTGGGCTGAGGATGTCGAGCACCTACTATGGGAATGCTATTGCGCCGACCACCTCGGAGTTCGTAGAGGGGCAGAACGGGACGCTGTTCACCTCATGGAGCGACACAGGGAAAGGTCCGGGAGGCGAAGAGCTAGGCCGAGAAGACGGTCCAGGACTCCAGGCAGGGACAGAGGCTCCACGCATGTCCGGGTGACAGAGTCTATCCGCTACCTGGGTGACCCGAGAGATTGCTACACTCCTAGGGAGGTTGAGAGAGGCTCGGGAAGTGCCGCGAGCCACTCCGAAGGTGCCCGACACAGCCACTCGGGAGGCAGTGCTACAGTCAGAACCAGTGTGAGACCGAGCTCCGGCTCTGGTCATAGTGGAGCAGGGAGTTCTACTGACCCGCCCCCGCCTCCTGCACGTGACCTACAACAACCGCTCAGCAGAGACGAGGCGACTGATCTGTGGAGATACCTGCTAGGAGTGGACAGACAGTCGTGGCCTTCGAGAACGAGGGTCATTGGCGCAGGACAGCCCTTCCTGCCGGGGCACATGCAGCGTGACATCCAGAATCACTTCCGGAGGATGTCGTCTCAGAACAGATTGGTGATGACTGCCAACTTTATTGAGATGATTCGGTATTTGATGGCAGAGGTTTCCAACCTGATGCACCAGGCGGACTTCATGAGCAACCTCCCAGCGGACGAAATGGTGGAGGTGGAGATTGAGGGTCCAGAGGATGAAGGAGATGGGAACGAGCTGATGCAACGATATCTGCACACAGGGGGAAGAGACACAAATGAGGATAGATGGCAGCGTTGCTTGGCGAGGCTTCAGAAGGAACTGTCTTCCCAGACTCCGGCCAGCAGGTGGGCAGATATAAGGCGCATCCGACAAGCCTTGCCTGCCTGCGAGCCCTGGAGTATGGCCGAAACTAGAAGAGAGCAACTTCGGGCTCTCCTGGTGGCGATGTTGGATGCAGTACCAGAGGGTGTTCCCATTGAAGCAGCCAACGAGCAATGGCTTGGCTCTTGGGGGAACGAGTTGGAGTTCTTCCTGCCAGGGACACTGTTTCCTCTTGCTGTCGTACCAGTGCCTCTGGTTGAGAGCGACAGCGGAGAAATGCCGGCGCGGGCTGATGAAGGATGCCTGCCAGAAGGATCACCATCTCCCCCTGCGACTACACCGGAGGAGGGCCAGGGGTCAAACGAAGTGGACAAGGCTAAGAGGGAGATTGAGACGGCAGCCTACGCGGAGAAGGAGGCTGAGCTCCTGCAGAGTCAAGCGGCTGCGTATCAGGCCTGGGAACGCGAAGAGCTGGAGAGGGAGCTGTCCAGACTGTCCAGGACTTGCTGTTGTTCATTGGTTGCTCGGTTGCCGCCGTTGGGTCTCCTGCTCCCTTCTGGGTTGACTCTATGCGGATGGCCCTCCCTTCTGGGTTGACTGCGCGCGGATGGCCGATGGAAGCTGTGGTC
>CAJNJA010078741.1:8286-21188 GCA_905231915.1 Symbiodinium necroappetens
GGGGGGGGGGGGGGGGGGGGAGAAGATGGCGCATGGTCCACATGAAGTCATAGCATGCCAGGCTAGAGTACATTGGCCTTTTGCATATCATGAATGCTTGTCTCTCCTTTTTTAGCTGTGTTGTCATGTGGTGGCACCCTGTTCTTTTGGATATGTGTAGAAGGTAATCGTGTTATGTCTAGAGGGCAATCATCCTGACAGTAAACTAGATGTGATTCGCGGAGGCCTTGCTGCATCATGCATTGCTGAATTCGATGAGTTGTCAGGCTTTAGGCGCGTGTTTCAGAAGTATCTTACCTCAGACTTTGACAGGGTTCTGAGCGGTCAAAGTGGCCGCAGGGGAGCTACCCACAATCGCTCCCCCCCTACTCCCCTCCCCTCCCGTCCCCTCCCCGTGCTTGCGTAACATCCGTGCTGCCGCAGCGAGTTGGCCTCAAAGCTGGTTGCAATTCGGGAGAAACGCAAGCTGCAGCTAGCTCAGCTATACTCTCAGCACTTGTAGGTTCTTTCTTCTGCGATAGCATGGGGCTGCTTCGGTGGTACGTGCTCTTCCTGGCATTCTTTGAGTTCCCTCCACTGTACAAGCTCCTCGTCGAGAAGGTGCCTCTGCACGAGGTGACGGATGGAGTTTCCGCAGACAGCAGCAACGGGGACTTCACCATTGTCTATGCCGGCTTCTTGCTGATGCTCGTCACCGTTCGCCTCGTAGCTTTCTTCGCAGGCTCGAAGCCACCGGGTGTGGTGAGGCAGATGCTCGTTGCCGTGCACACGGCAGAGATTTTTGTCATTGCACCGCTATACCTGCGCAATGTGCAGCCGCGCCGCAAGATGATGGGCATGCAGAAGATGCTCGAGACTGACGTCGTTATGACTTTCGTCGTGCTGAATCCGGGGATCTTCGCGCTGTTCTACCCAGTGGAGAATGGCACCGCGGCCAAGGACAAGATCTCGTGAACGCGCGTTCGGCCTCAGGTGGTGATAGGCAGCGGGTGGAGTCAACTCTGCTGTCCTTGTTTGCCGTTAGTGTGCTGCTTCACGAGCGGCACTTCTGTGGACATGAGCAACCAAAGTTCAAAGCCGTGCCCGACAAGTCGACCAGCATCGTCAAGATCCTGACAGAACCGAGGCACATCTTCCAAAGGCCCCCTCAAACATTCCAATGGTGCAGCGGTCCGACTTTTCTGACAATTTCGAGGCATCGTGGAGGAACCAGAGAGTCTGATCGCGTTATTCAGGATTCGGGGTTTTGAACTTTCAGGGTTCTCGCGGTTTAGGGCTGTGGGCCTCACCACCAAGTGGGCCCCCCGGAGTCATGTCGCTACTTGTTTAGCAGTTTAGCATCGGGCCTTGGACAGCGTGATTCGATCTCGTCACTGTCACTGGCGCTACAGCAGCTGATTATTCCCAAATCGTCCGACAGTCTTGATCTGTGTTCAATCATCGCTTTGGAGGGTGCAGCCGTGGTTTGCCTGATGCTTGCCCCTTGGGGCCCAGGATGTCCCGGCTAACTGCAGGTTTCTTGGCCCCGTGCTCTCGGAAGGTGTGGGGCTTTAAAGGGCCACCTTTTCCCGTGGCTTCAGAGCGTCCTAAGAAACGGCATGTGACCGAAGCGCTTGTGCTCAGACCGGCAGGCGTTGCTTCTCTCTACCGCGTCCTTGCCCTGGTGAACTTGGAGGACCCGTGTTTTAGGCTCTCTCGGGTCTTGGGTTCCCAGCCACAGGACAAGTCGCCGAGCCGCGGTCTTCAGCAGCAGCATGTGGCGCTCCGCTACCAGCACTTGGCCAACGTGTGGGCGACTTGGCTCTGGCTCTTGGGAGCTCGTCCCAAAGGCTGCCATCCTGCGTGTGGTTTTGTGTAGGTTACGCACGTCTGGGAGAAGTTCGCCCGCCGGGAGGAGCGCACGCCCCGATGCTTGCAGAGAGGTGCGTTTCCCTTATGGTCTGGGCTCCTTCTCTTGGGCACCTCTTGTGTCCTAAATCCTGAACCCATCAACTTGTAGAACCCTTTAAGTACCCTAGTCTAATACTAGAGTACCCTTACATCACCCGAGTGTCGTACTTAGTACCCTTAGATCCCTTTCCCTGTTGCCTTTGGAGGACGGCGGAGGCCCGGGCGAAGGCTGGGCATGGTACGACCGCTCGTACATCGACGACTCCGCCTGGCCGATCGGCCTCAAGGAGTTTAGGGTTTAGGGACTAAGGTTTAGGGTTTAGGGCTTGGAAGTTCTTTTAAGGGTTGCTAGAGTAGGGTCCTATTGGGGTTTCGGGATTAAGGTTTCGGGTGTAGGGTTTAGGGCAAAGGCAAAACAGAAAGTGCTTTGAAGGTTACGGTAAGGGAGATTACAAGGGTTCTACAACAGGGTCTCGTGTACCATCTATCGCCGCGATCGCTTAGCATGCCAGGAGATGAATGTCGAAATGCACGTGGTTCAGAACATGCTGGCCGATGCCAAAGCAGACCCATCGTCGAGGCCAAGGGGGAAAAGCTTCAACTTGGAGCTCGGTCTCGAGTGCGGAGAGAGAAGCCGAGGCCTCGCTCGGCGGAGACTCCTCACAGCTACCGCCTTACTGGTCTATATAATACAACATACTATACTATACTATACTATACTATACTATACTATAATATAATATAATATAATATAATATAATATAATATAATATAATATAATAATATATAATATAATATAATATATGATAATATAATATAATATAATATAATATAATATAATATGATATAATATATGATAATATAATATAATATATGATAATATAATATAATATATGATAATATAATATAATATAATATAATATATGATAATATAATATAATATACTATAATATAGTATAATATACTATAAGATATATAATGTATTTAACTGTACCAATTTCCGAGAGTGTTTCACGCATGCTCGCCGAGCCCAGGCTGGCGGGACGTCAGCTTGAACATCGGCATTGCGAGTGTCTGCCTGGACCTCGGCCCTCTTCGTTCTCGACCCACAGTATCTTATCTTATCTTATCTTATCTTATCTTATCTTATCTTATCTGATCTTATATTATCTTGTCTTATCTTATGTTATATTATATTATATAATAGCATATTTTTTATATTATATTATACTATATTATATTATATTATATTATATTATATTATATTATATTATATTATATTATATTATATTAGATTATATTATGTTATATTATATTATGTTATATTATATTATGTTATATTATACTATATTACATTACAGTATATCCGTAACGGATCGATAAAGGTTCGGGGTTCAGGTTCCACGCGTTTGGGTCGCGAATGAGGGGTGCTGACATCTTTCTTGCTTTGCGAGGCATGCTCCAGGATTGCACGTGCACTCAAGGGACGAGTTCTTCGAGACGTACCTAAATTGGTGGAAAATGCCGTCCAGCCATTCAGAACATACGTCGGAGGTATAACGATTTTGTGGACGAGCTTGGGTTCCGTCATGTCGGAAATGTATGCCAGGGATCGCCGGCTTGTGGGCACTGTGTCCTGCTAAATGCACGTGTTCAACCGGGCAATAATTTGTGAAGCTAGTTTCTAACGGTTTACCAGTATTTGTCGCTCAAGCTGTGAGTTTGTCGACCTATGCAACAGCGGACCCACATAATATAATATAGTATAATATAATATAATATAATATAATACAATATAATATAATATAATATAATATAATATAGTATAATATAACATAATATAAGATAATATAAGATAATATTGAATAATATAAGATACTATAAGATAATATAAGATAATATATTCAAGGGGCGCCGGCTCTGTCCCTTCCCGCGATTCGGATGTAGCTGTTTTCCGCTGCGCCCAGGCGCGTACCCGAGTGAGAATCCGCTGCCGCGGTATGCTGCCTCGAACCATGGAGCCTACGCAGCTCGACACGGCTACCGCCACTCAGCCAGGTTGGCCACGACGTCCTGCAAAGGTACCGTAGCATCCACTACTACTCTAAGACCCAATCAGCATTGCTGTGCCTGATCAGTATCTTCTTTCCCTTTCCCACTCTTGCGCAGATTACGGGCACATGAGCTATCGGACCTGCCACCATGTACTTGCATCTGGTCCCAACCACGGAGGCTTCACAGCCTTAAAGCTTTTTGAAGTTATTCTGTCGCGTGCGAAGTACTTCCCGGCCTCACAAAAGGAACCCAAAGTGCCGCAGATGCTCGAAGGGGAAGCCCCCGCCTCATGCTGAACTCTGAACTCACCAACACAAGCTTCAATTCTTGTGACAGTGTGAAGCCTTTTGAGCAGGATATCGCCTGGAGCAGCGAAACTTGGCCCCCGAGAGACCTCCAGCTTGGGGGAAGGTTCGGCTCTTGCAGCGGTTGCTTGAGGAGGACGGGCCGATGACGTTTCCCAGTAAACTGTTCGAAACTGGGGTCATCAGGGTTTACATGCAGCTAATGGCCGGCTTGCGGACCGTAAGTTGCCGGACGCCTTGAACGTGGAACAGATGTCACAGCGAGGAGCCGGACGTGGATTGGTGGCTGTGGTTTGACTGCGACACCTTCTTCATGAACATGAGCGCGACTCAGATCTTATCTGGAGGTGCACTAGATGTCAGTGGAAGCCGGGTGAAAAAAGAAGTCAGCATGCAGCCCCTATCAAGCAGGGCCATCTTGAGCAGAATCTGTCAGGCCCCTCGCGGCAAGAATTTCCCAAGCTTCCCAGCTTTCAGACCCAAAACCCTAAGTCCTAAACCAGGGATTGGCAAGATGGAAAAAGGTGCTCAAAAAAAAAAACCAGGTGACCCTGGATTCCTTGCTCTACCGCTACGCCTCAGTCGCTGACGGCCTCGATGCCGATGTTCACCTGCTTGCGGCCGAGGCCAGGCCCGGGCCCAAACTGAGCAACTTTATCTTCTGTCTGTTTATATATATATCTTACATTATATATATATAGTGTACATAATATATATATATATATTTTTTTTCTAGTATCCTATACATATATGTATATATATATATGTATTGATTGTAGATATAATATATACGGTACATGATCTATTATAGCGGATCGTTTCGCGAAGCCAATCGCTTTTTTCTTGTTTTCTGCTTCTGGGACTTCCTGAATTTCTAGTCCGAGTTTCGTGGGTTTGGGTGGTCAGTGACTGCAGAAAGAAACACCACTTTACACTTCGCTCATGCCCGAGGATGCTGCGATGCTGAACACCGGGGCCTTTCTCCTCCGGCGCTCCGAATGGAGCCGCAGCTTCTTGCGCCGGGTATGGGGAAAGCAGGAGCTGGCGGCAGGGGCAGGGTCTGGGAATGCAAGGCCGCTTGCCGTTCAGGGAAACTCAGTCCCCATATCAGGCTGACTTGAGCCGTCGTAGTCCCCCAAGCAAACATCCGTACTCTGGTCACCTACCCTGCAACCCGACTTCTCATGTCATGCTGAGCTGCGATGCACAGCAGGGTTACGGCAGTCTCGTCTGCACGGCATCTTGTGACTTGCGCTAAGATTTCCTGAGGTTGTGAGACATCCTTGCGAAATGTCGAAGTATTCCCACAGTTACGAGTGCAGACGCGACAGGTCATACTGCCATGTTCCCATAGTGTTGGTTTCGGTCAGGGAGCTGCATGCACAGCTAGCAGCACCGATAGCATACAGCTACTTGTTTCTAAGCCCGTTCTTCAAGAGTTTGGACGCGGTGTATCTTGCTCCTTCATGTCCGGCGCTATAAAGCCCTTGTCCGGGTAACGGGTTGCAGAAATGACCAGCGTCGCTTCGTTCGACAGGACTCGATTTGGATATCGCACCCTTGGTGGCCTGGCGGAACAGATGCAGACAGTCTGGAACCGCAGTTTGAGGGCTTGCGAACGGGCTGAGCCAGTGGTTCGGGAAATGAGAGAGCTGCAGTGGACGTGTTCGCTAGCCTTCACCGGCGGCTGAGATTGCGAATCGCTGCAACAGCAACAGTTCCTTCGATTTAGGACTGCCAGCCTTAGAGACTTCGCAGGTGGGAGAATGCTGCCATGATCTGGGACCTCCTCAGATTCAACTCGGAGAAGTTTCGGCACGGGCTGGGCGAGGACGTCTATCCGAAAGAGGCACCCGAGACGAGACTGGGAGAAGGGGAGAAGGGCGGCAGAAGCCGAAAGCAGGTTCGCATCCTTCCGCAGTTCGAGTTCAACTCCTACCACCCAGCCACTGCCCAGCTGGGCACCCAGCTTTGGGGGGCCACCGGTTTGCTACCTGTGACGATCAGTTTGCCTCAGTTTGCTCTCCAGGATGCTCCACGACACTTGGATGCCGGGTAAGTTCGTCTTGGCTTTCAACGGTGTCCTCTCTAACACCAGCCGGGCGCCAAGACAGCGAGCACTTCCATGACGAGGGCGATGATTCTGTCGAGCATGGTCATCATTGATGCTAGTTTCATGCTTGGCATCGGCATGTGGTATGGGCTTCTTCAAAAACATCAGCGCGCTTCCCAAGGTTTGTCATATCCACATCCCGGTAGAAAGCCTGGTGAGATCGTCGTTAGGTGCTCTCCAGCAGCGGAGGCAGCTGTAGCAGTACGACGATTATTCTTCGGGCGCATTCGGAGTCGGAATGAACAGAATGGCGATGCTCACTTGCCCAGGCCCTGGGGTGGTCCAAGCTCTGCCCCTTGGGTGCATCTTCAGCTTTTGGCTACCATGAACTGTTCTTTGAGGTTTCTGTCTCACATCCTCCGTGCTCGAAGGGTCAGGCTTAGATGCGGTGAATGGAGCAGGGATGTGGCAAGGTACGGGTACTACTACGAGCTTGCCTGCGAGCTCAACAGGACCGCTGAAGCTCGCAGTCCGACAGATTTTTCCTGAAGCCTTCGCCCAGACAAGTCTTAGGACCTTGCAAGACCCTTAGACACTGCTTGTCTGCTGTAGCTGGGGGACTCAGAATCTAGCTGTGACTATGTGTGAAAGCTCTCTCAAGCTTTGCAGAGACTGTCTTGAACAGGACCTTATACCTCAAGAATGCTACAATACACTATAATCTACCATAATTTATTCGAGTTCACTATAATAAACAAGAGTACACTCTAATATATCAGCTGGGCACACTGCCTGAGGATCCCTGTTGCACGAGGGCAAGCCAAAGAAGGCCATGGGGGCCCTGGAAGCCCGAAACCCGAAATTCCACTCGAAAGCCAAAGCGCAAGCCAGGAGAGTGCCTGCAGCCGGAGGAGCCCCTGCCGTGGCTTAAAAAGGAGGAAGAGAGCGGAGCCAGTCTTGCAAGGGGTCGAGGGGTTCAGGGCCAGTTTCGGGATGCCGGGAATAAAGGCTTCGGTGTGTTTCAGGGTCTTGAAGCCTTTGGTGTCGGGTCTCGAGAGTAGGGGAGAGCAAAGGGGGGGATTCATGGGATCATGTCGTGATCCTTCGCACGGACAATGCACGTCTGGGTGCGGAGAACAGCGAGGCTCCTCTCGAGTTTTCTGGAGCTTGGTGTAAACAGCCTGGAGCCTTGAAGAGCCCAGGGCGGCTACTACGCCACACCGGCGGCTTATGGTCGGGAGCACAGCCAAGCTAAGCTGTAGGTACTGTAGGTCAGGGCTGAGAGGGGTTTCTGCAGCTTTTCAGGCACCGGCTATGCCGCCATGCCGCCTCCCCGCCTTGTTCATTGCATTGCTAGGGCCGCTATGGGCCGTTGATATGAGCTGATATGAGCGATAAGATCTCGATGTGCCGTTGAGTGTTCCGAACTGGCCATTGGCACTGGCAGAGAGCAAGTTGCATGAGTGTTGGAGCTTTCGATGCACCGGTCACACCGAAACCGCAGGTGCTACGGCTCTTAGTCGTTAAGTGCCGAAGTTTGCTTGCGGACCGGCGGGAGGTTCGGGAGTTTGGGAGGAATGGACTCTCCAAGTTCCCCAAAGAAAGTGCTGCTGAAGGCTGGGGCAGAGTGCATGTTCTCGGGATGCCATCGGTCTCTATTTCCTGGTGTTTCTCAGGACCTCCCCGCAGTTGCAGCAGATCCACATCCAGAACCGAAAAAGATACCTCAGAGGCCACAGACACCTCCGACTCCGCTGACTCCACAATCGACCCCACAAACCAAGAAGCGGAACTTTGATTTCGGCCAGGACCGGGACGCAGTCACAGTAAGGGTCTGGAGTCTAGGGCCTCTAGGGCCTCTAGGGCCTCTGGGGCCTTAGAGGGCCATGTAGGATCCATGGGCTGGGCCTCTCCGGCCTCTGATGGCCATCGTATCCAGCGCAGGACATGAAAAGTGAGCTCCAGACGTCCATTCGTTCTATCTTCCAGAAGTGGGATCCCAGGTATGAGGCAGGGGAGTGAGCGAGACTTTCGGGCCTTGCCTCAAAATGTGCGCAGGTGTCTGACTATCTCAAGGAACGTACCGTTCAGGGCACGCTGTCGCCCGCAGTTTCCAGAATGCATCACAAGTTGCACAGCTACCCCTAGACCAACATTTCCGTTGACTCATCAAGGTTGAAGAGGCAGATAATCCGGGAAGCTTGGGACATCCACAGCTATGTCGACGTCGATGCACCAGATCTCAACTTCAAGTGTCGTGTACAGCTATTGTGCACTATCCTAGCTTGATGCCCGGCAGCCGATGTCCCAGGCATCTACTTCGCCAAAGGGCATTGCCAGCATGGCTCGTCATGTGGGTTTTGCATTTCGGCTGCATTTACATCAGGTAGCGGCGTTCTGCGACTCAATGCCACCCGGCAATGCTGAACTCCAGCACCCTGAGGTCATTTGGAGCACACACGCCAGTGCCTCGCCAGCACCGGCCTGCGATTGTTTTCTTCACCACTCGATCCAGACAGCAATGACCACTGCCACCACCTACACCTTCGCCTCCCTGTCCCCTTGTCCCCACTACGACGGACCGCTAGTAGCTTGTGCTCGGTCATGTTCTGCTACAATGATACGCCTCCCAGGCCCGCACAGCTTGACAAGAAGCAGAGGACCATATTCGACAAGCTGACAGAGGCCGAGACCAATTTCTAGACTCGGGGTTTCAGATGAGGGCCGGACTCATCTCTGAAGACTTGGCATCACCTCAAGGCCCAAAGTTATCACGCGAATCACCTTGGCAGGGGCAGAAATTGGAGATTCTTCTCCCTCATCTCCGAACGAAGGCCACTGAGGCCCGGGCCACGAGGGTCTTCAGCTCTCGAGATTCAATTAAGGAATATACCTTACATCATAGCATTAGGCCCCCCTTTATGTTAGTAGGCTTGAGAGACCTGTAAGTCTGTCGTGTGTGGTTCAGAGGAATGTGCGTATCGGTTTGGCTTCTACACTCAACGTTGATCGTTCAACGCATGCCGCTGAGGCTGACCACGGCAGGGGTGGCGAATTCCCATGCCTGTGAGGGTCCAGGTTGTTTGGAGTCAACCGAGTGCACGTTTCCTACCATGAGGGTACATTTTTTTGGGGGCTGCAAAGAATGATCTTATCATGGAGGCTTTAGATCAGGGTCGCTGATTTTTCTTCACACCCCAGGAGCAGCTCCAACACAAAGCCGACTCCGTCGTGGAGATCATGGAGCGCCGCATGCACGAGGTCCGGACCGAGGGTTTATGGTTTGCAGGGTTTGGGGGTTGGGGCTTAGGATCTCATCGCGGCATTGCTGCTGCTAGGCTTCGACCAAGACTCTAGCAGCTGATGCTGCTGCTGCGCTACCACTACCACTACCACTACCACTACCACTACCACTACCACTACCACTACCACCTCCACTACCACTACCACTACCACCTCCACTAAGAGTACCGGTACCGGTACCAGTACCAGTACCACTGCTACTATACTGCTGCTATTCACCCCACTTTCCGGTTCGATATGCAACATCCTGCATGGCTGTCAGATCAGGGGAAGACGTTCTGGAAGTGCAGTTGTGATGGCGATAAGGGGATGGTCTGGCAATGGTGGTGATTTCCAGTATCTTCATATTCGAGAACGCTGAGCGTCCTTGGCCGAAGATGGTCATCATGTTCATTACCAAACCGAGCCCCGAAGACAAGGTAAATAGGAAGAGTCAGTTTTGATTGCTGCTTATGATAATGCTTCGCGTCGTTCTTCTTCTTCATCACTCATCATCATCATCATCATCATCATCATCGCCATCATCGTAGAGGCTGTGAGTGAAGAAGCACTGAGGGATGCCCAACTGCTTGACAGGTTTCTGCAGGTGCCCCTGCTCTACCTGTGGCTCTGCTGGGAAAGTCAGGTTAGGCCAAGTTGCAGAGTCATGGTACAGCTCTAGATATTTGAGGCGGTCCATCAGCCCAGGGCCAGTGTAGATAGCATCAACAACAGCGAGTTTCTGCCAAGGAAGAATTGACCGACAGTCGGATGTCCAACTTGGACAAAGTCTTTGCCCGTATGACGTTCGCAGGCCGACGTTTCGTGCTAGGATTGCAAGAGAATCATCGCCATACTCACGTTCAACACACTGTTATGCAATCATCATCGTTCTTGCATCAAGATCATTCCCATCATTGTCACCACCGCCACCGCCGCCACCGCCGCCACCAACAACATCATGATCATCATCATCATCATCACCATCACCATCATCATCATCATGATGATGATCATCATCATCACCATCACCATCACCAACACCATCACCATCACCATCACCATCACCATTACCATCACCATCACCATCAACAACATCATCACCACCACCATCATCATCGTCTTCACCATCACCATCATCATCACCATCATCATCACCATCATCATCATCAACAACATCATTACCACCAGTATCATCGTCTTCGCCATAACAATCATCATCATCATCATCACCATCATCATCATCATCACCATCATCATCACTGGTTGAAACGCAGACTTTTAAACATCCAGGTGCTTGTCTGTTCGCGTATCACATGCATGTATCTATGCCTGTTGCTCAAGGTTCTAGTAAGAGTACTGATCTACAACGTGCGCCTGTAACAAAAGGAGAGACCTGTGTGTGCCTCTGTTCCTGTACGCTTTGCGAGGGAATACACGCTCAGGTTGTGCGTCGTGGTGGTGGTGGTGGTGGGGGCGGCGGTTGTGGTGCTGGTGCTGGTGCTGGTGCTGGTGCTGGTGCTGGTGCTGGTGCTGGTGCTGGTGCTGGTGCTGGTGCTGGTGCTGGTGCTGGTGCTGCTGGTACTGCTGGTGCTGCTGGTGCTGCTGGTGCTACTGGTGCTGCTGGTGCTGCTGCTGCTGCTTTGTGTGCTGCTGCTGCATTTGCCGAAGAGTTTCTACTGTTGCTTCTGCTGTTGTCTCGACTGCACGTGAACGACACTCAGAACCCAAAAGGTTTTGAACATCTGCATGTCTCCTGTCAGGCCTAGTGGGACTTTCCTTCCGTAAAACAGTGGACGAGTCTGACTATGTCGTTTCCGTGTTGGACGCTTTGGAGCGGCTGCGGGTGAAGTACGCCGCTACCAGCCCTCGCAGTGAAAGCACAGAAGATGCCAGCGCGCTCTATGCCTGAGGTCTCGTGTAGTTTCGCTTTATTTGCTTTGTGCACCGAGTTGCGGTGAGTAGGAGCGGGTGAGCGGAAAAGAGAAAAGCAGTGGAAGTTTGCCTGCGCCATTATGTTTTAGCATCGTTTGCCAAGACACAGGAGTGGACCTGAGGCACATATATGGCAGCGGTTTGCAAATTACGAGGACCAGATCATGCGACTTGTGGATTGGCCTTTCGATGTGTGGTGGTCAATGTCTCACTAAGCGAGAAGCATCATGGCACTGTCGTGATTATGCTTATCCATCAGTGCTGTACCTGCTGTTGTTGGTGCAGTTTGCGCGCTTTGCTCACATCGTTTGAGATGTTTGAGATTGTGGCTCGCTCTTCCGCTACGCCAGAGTGATGCTTCGTGCACCCCGGGTCCTTTTCACTTTGTCCAACTTTTGGAGCTTGCTGTACCATCGAGGAGCCTCAAATGACCCTTTCTAGCACGATGGCTAACGTATCGCAATATGCATACTAGTCACATCTCCTCAATCTGCCACAAAACAATTTCTTGCTGCCTCATGATTTCCACCTTAGCTTTGATTGGCAATGATCATCGCCTGATGGTTGTGAGTATGTCGTCGCTTGCCCGGGAGTGGCTGTAGCACAGGAAGGAGCATTAGGTACCAAACTGCAGCTATTGCTGCTGCTGTTCTTCTGTTCACAGCCCTTGGTACTACCACAGCTACCACTGCTGCCACGACTTAATTGTTGTCAGGTCCGTAGCTGTTCCTGCTACTCGTACTGTCACTGTGCCCGGTCCGTTACGGCTCCCAGTGCGATGGCACCTCCAAGGGCGAGTATTACTGCCGTTACCAGTGCTGACTAGTCGTCTGCTGTCACTGCTATTTACTTCTACTTCTGCCACTGCGACCCCTCCTGCTGCTCCTACTACCCATTGCCTTTTGCCTACTACCCACTACCCGCGACCCACGACCTACTAGCTACCAGCTACCACCTACTACCTACTACCTCCTACCTCATACGCCCTACCCTCCTACCTCCTCTCCTACCTCCTCTCCTACCTCCTCTCCTACCTCCTCATACTCATACTCCCTGTACTTCTACTACTATTCCTACTGCTCCTCCTCCTCATCCTCCTGCTGCTGCTACTACTACTACTACTACAACTACATTGCTGCTGCTGCTGCTACTACTACTACTGCTGCTACCTCTGCTGCTACTGCTATTGCTACTACAACCACAACAACAACAACTACTACTACTACTACTACTACTTCTACTACTACTAGTAGGAAGAGGAGGAGGACGACGACCACCACCACTGCTACTACTAGTACTACTAGTACTACTAGTACTACTAGTACTGCTAGTACTACTAGTACTACTAGTACGACTAGTACTACTAGTACTACTAGTACTAC
>CAJNJA010078752.1:0-21186 GCA_905231915.1 Symbiodinium necroappetens
TGAGGCTCGTCCGCGGCCAAGTTTCCGGGGCCAGGAAGCGGTGTGGACACAAATTCCCTCAACTGTACTTCCTCCTGGCCAAATGGCCAAGTGTGAGACTTATGACAATGTCCACTGGCAGCCTCAGCAATCTTCCGTCCAGGTTTGTGAGCTCGAAACTGGAGTTGAAAAAGTGAAGAGAAAATGGCTTCAACGCACAGGCCCTCAAGTGTTCTGAGCAAAATGAAAAGGAAGCATGAGCAAACATTTTCCGAAAGCAGCAACTGCTAAAGGCCTCCAAAGCAATCTTCCGAGCTAATCATCACGCTCAGTATGCAAAGTGCAAATGTTGGGACTTGTTCACCAAACCGTTGAGAAACACATCTGGGATGAGCCACTACCGCGGCTCATCTTCAACGAAAGATTCCTTTGCACAGAAGGCTGCAGCGCACAGAAAGCTTTGGAAAGCTTTGTTTTCTTGACTGGTGTTGTGTGCGGTTCAGTTGCCCCGGTCCTTGTCCTACGTGTTGTGCTTGGTGTGCTGTCAAAGTGGCTTGCGAGTTCTGCAAGTTTTCATTTGGCACCTGCAGCTTCTGCGTCGTGGGAGTGTTGAAGATCACTGCCTCTAGGTTTTTGACGGAAAAGTGTTGAGCGTGCGGCTTGGTCCAAAAACGAAATTCGACAGAGCTTGAAAGCCAGAGACGCAATCATCGGCCTTTCGGCGTGAAATTTTGAAGGTTTAGAAGCAAGCGGAGTGAGAAAGCGACTGAGAAGCTGAGTTGCTGATCACATAGCCTTGGAGCATTTTCGCTCCACCACTTAGCTTGCGTAGCGGTTTTTTCACTGCACAAATGAGAAAATCAGGGCAGAAGGCAAAGTGCAACATTTTCAGTGATCTCGCCCATGTGAAGCCAAACCATCCAGTTTGCGCTTGCTTCTTTTTTAATTTTGTTTTCCAAAACAAAGTTGTTTTCTTGAATAAAGCGCTTCATGTCGCTCTTCCAGCTGCGCAAAGGCCACTGCTCACGTCTTCACATGAAGCCACTTTGCTGCTTACTGGGCACTAGTTAAAACAACTTGCTTCCAGACAGCTCTTTGGGTTTAGTGAAAACCCTTTTTCTATAGGCTATGTAAGTATGAGATCTAAGAACTTCTTGGTGTCCGAGTAGGTCCAAGTCTCTCCAAACGTGCGTCTTTGATCTCTTTTTCTGCATGTTTGCAGTATTGGCATGTTGTGCATGTTTCGTCTCGGAAAGTCCAGGCCGAGGCCTTTTGTTGCTGCTTCAGTGATGCAAAGGAGCTTGGGAGGCTGAATTGTGTTTGAAGGGGGGGGTCCACACTTGTCAGTGCAAGCTTTTGCAGAGTTCTCCACTGTTTTTCAGCAGTGTTGTAGAAGATGAAATTCGTTCTAAGATGCTGTATGCAGCCTGCTGAGAAGCCAGACGCGGGTTCGCACAACTTCGCGTTGGCTCAAGAACCGGCTAAATTTTTCTGAATTTGCTCATATCTCGCTGCACAATGTTTCGATTGCTCATGTTTTCTTGTTTTTTGTTTTGATGTTTTTTTCTTTGTTCTTGTTTGCGTTCCCATTCTGTTTTTTTCACAAATGTTTTTTTTCATGTAGTTCCCAACTGCATTGCGGGAACCGGGTCCATGTCGCAGGAATCGCTGCGCCGCACTGAAAAAGCGCTGTTTCTTGCTTTCTTTTGCAAGGAACGAAAGCAGCCACCTGAGGAGTACCGTCTGATTAAAGTCGGCGCCTCTCAATATGCTTGTGCTGTGCAGGCTGCTTGACTGACCCGCCGCTTTTTGTAGAAGGTTTGCCACTGAGAATTTGTTTCCCCTTCTTGACTTCTCTTTCTGAAACTCTAGCAGTCAACGTGCTTTGGGTAAGAGTGAGAATAGAACAACAAGAAGGTTCCAAATCAGAAAGCTTAGAAAATACTGCAGACGAAGACACTATTGCCTGTTTTCTTATGTCGCGTGATGAGACACCTTCCACTGCATGTACCAGAATTGTCAGAGCATCCTACACTGTTAGGCAAGGTTGTAGCATTCTGTCGGATTTGTGGCGCACATCGTCCATTTATTTATTTGTGATGGCTTCTTGCGTGCACGCGCGTCCCTGCTGCCTCGATTCTCATATGTTGGACAGAACATTATTTTTTGTCAAACCACAGCTGATTTAAAACGCTCGGGCATGAAGCTGCAGTGGGCATGCAGTATTGCAAGTTTTTGTCGGAGCTGTCAATGCCAATGACCAAGACCTTGGGCAATGTTGTGTCCAGGGCTGTGGAGGCAGAATGGTGCAGGACAGACTGGTAGAACGAAGAGAAGTTGCTAGAATTGCCGGAAGGAAGCAGTGACTCTTCAATGACCGTTCAAAGACACTCATTGGAACCGCTCCGTGGAGCCTGCCGGTGTCACGGACAGGCCCGTGCGCCAAGGTACCTGCCAAGACCAGCTCTGGCTGGGCTCACCCTTGAAGCGCTGTAGGGCGTCCGGTCACTACGCTTGAACCACAGTTCGCGCTCGCTTTGCTTCGGTCCGTCACAAGCTTAGTGCCAGTAGCGCTCTGCGCGGCCAGACAGGCTTCCCTCCCCTCCCCGTCTTTGGCAGCCTCGCTCTCGGTTTGCTTGGAGCATTCTAACTGCGAGGTTTGGTTTTTTTGGCCAGTTAGGTCTTTCTGCCACTGTTCTTCTTCGCACTCTTGGACCGTAAGATGAGGACCTTACCAAGCTGTGTCACTGGGTCACTGGGTCCGCTCCACTTTGCCGTTTGAAGGCCCTCTACAGCTTGATGCGGGCCATTGGAAAACCCTGTTACACCCCCAGCATCGCGCTGAGGCTCTTCCTTCTCTCTTTCTGCGCCGGAAGGCTTTGATGAGTTCCCTTTACTTCGGAGGTCAGCGCTGTTCGCACATTTCAAGGCCACGCTCAGGCGGTCCACTGGTCTTGATGGGTGGAACGCCGCGGCTTTCTCTCGCTCTGTTTTGGGCCGCCGGGCAGGGACGGGCTCAAGGCAAACGAACTGCCTGTTTAGGCTGCCTCACCGAAAAGCTACTTGTTTTCTGTCTCGATTCGTGCAACTTCCTCATGCCACATGCGGACTTTGGCTCAGCATCATGCGGACTCTGCTCTCAGATTGTATCCGGATCTTCGGCGTGACGTAGAGATGCGGTGTTCAGGAAAAAATAAGATTGTCTGGCTCTGTCGCCTCATCGGCAAAGTCGGTCGCTTGTCTCTAAGAATTTTGCTAGATTTTTTATCCTCATTTGCCTGAGCGGCAGTCTGAACCGCTGGTTCAACTTGTGGCTGACATTGGCGCTCTTTTTCAAGTACTCCTTTCTCTGAGAAGAAGTGGTGCGGGGTCTTCAGTTGGATTGGATCGGTGATTGGATTGAGCGCTTCAAGCTTGGGATTCTGACAAGCGATGTCAGTGGGTCATCAGGTCTGTTGAAAGTATGGAGGGCGGCGGGCTTGGATTCACGTTTCAGGTCGGTATGGATGGCCCTTTCCTGGGCCATCTTGGACGAACTGCGTGCGGATTCTGCTGGGAAAGCTTCTATCCGTTTCACATTCGCTTTGAGAAGGCAGTGGGGATGACGGACGACGTCTCCTGGTTGAGGGAGGATTGATGCTTTCGACATCGTCTCACAGACTTCTGTTGTGCAAGACGTGTGTGGGCTGTGCGGACCAAGACATCTCGAACCGTTTGCGCTTACTGCCCTCCTTGAAACAGCCTCCAGGGTACAAGCCCTGCTTGGGTAGTGAAACGGACCAAGCGAATTGTTTCCGGGAGGCTTGGGAGGGGGGGGGGGACTGTTTGGAGGGGCAGGGATTCCGGCTTGTGCGCTCAGTCTTCTGACGGTGGTTGCAGACAGCATGTCACGTCGTTGCCCTCAGTCATGTCAGCTTGTGTGCATTCAGCCTGTCAGTCTTGCAGACATGTGCATGTCAGTTTGCCCTCTTTTCTGGGTTTTCACATATTTTCAGTTTTATCAATTTTCACTCTTTTCCGAACTGTCAGTTTTCAGTTTTAGGTTTTCAGTTTTCTCCTTTCCGAAAACCACATGTTTTCATGAAGTGCTTCGGAGAAGCACGCACAGTAGCAGAGAGAGAATGATCTTCCTTCCGATACGCGGTGGATCAACATGGGAGGGGATTTAGTTTTCTTTTAGATACCCACCCAGGCCCACCCATCCCGCCCTGTATATTTTACTCTCGTGAGGTCCGTTAAACAGTCCATACACGAAGTAGGAGATTGATGCCTTGTGCAAGACGTGTGTGGACTGTGCGGACCAAAACATCTCGAACCGTTTACGCTTGCTGCCCTCCTTAACTCCTCTTTCTCAAACCCTAACCTTTGAGCCCTTCGGGCGAACAAATGTTGAAACAGCCTCCAGGGTACAAGGGTATGTGAGTGATCCTGAACAGTCCAGCCTTTCGGATGCTGGCTTTAGTGCTTTTTGGGACCAGGGACCAAGCAGAGGACAACAGTTTGTGGTTCAAAGCAGAACGTCTGCCGCTCGCCATGCAGCTCGTGAGAACGCTTCTTTGCCTCGCTTGCTTGGCAGCGGACTGTGTCGTCACAGGTAGGATTTGGCCGTCATCGATGCGTTGTTCGATTTTCAGACTCAGTGAACGTGCTTCGGGCAAGGGTGAGAACAGTAACAACAAGAAGGTTTAAAACCAAAGCCCGAATCAGAAAGCCTAGACAGGTGATGATTTTGTGGATTTGCTGCAGACGAGGACTCACCAGAGCCGAGGCTGTCTTCTCATGCCGCGTTATGAGACACCTTACACTGCATGTACCAGCAGATGCCGATCATCAGAGCTATTTGCAACATGCAATCCTACACCGTCAGCTCCAAGGTTGTAGCATCCTGTACCTTAGGGTTTATGGTCGCGCACATCGTCCATTTATTTATTTGTGACGGCTTCTTGTGTGCTTAGGCGCGCCCCTGCTGCCTCAATCCTCATATGTTGGGCAGAACAGTAACCTGTAGTCCCCAAACCATAGCTGATCAAAAACCCTCGGACATGAAACTGCAGGCTTCAAGTGGGCATGCAGTATTGCAAGAGTTTTTGTTGGAGCTGTCAATGCCAATGATCAAGACCTTGGGCATTATTTTGTGCCGGGCTGTAGAGACAGGATGGTGCCTGACAGACGAGTAGAATGAAGAGGAGTTGCTAGAATTGCCGGAAGCAAATCATTGACCCTTCAATGACCGTTCAAGGACACTTATTGGAACCGCAATCCTGGTCTGTTTGGGCGATCCCTGGTGCCCTACTATACCCTCCTCACCTCCTTGTAGATGCTCAGAGTATATCACTTTGCCCGACGCAGCGAGCCACTACTCCTGCTGCCAACAGCTAGCGACATGCGCGGCGCAGCTCCGAAGATCTGTGCCCGTCGGCCAACTGTATTCCCGCAATTCCAGGTTCTAGGGGTAGGGGGGAGATTCTTGGGATGTTGGCTGTTTGTCTCCAGCTACGCCGAGCTTCGGTTTGCGTCCATCAACAGAGATCTGAAAGATCAGAACAGGAGCCACGAACACAAACCAAATCCGGAAGTAGCAAAAAAGCTGAGACCTTAAGCCGTAAGCCGCCCTGAACCACAAGCCCTAAGCCCTAAACCCTACAGTGTATTCCTTCATCCTCAAGTCTCACGCCGCAACCACTCGATCTTTCTTTAACTTTAACTTCAAACCTTGAGCCCTCTGGCGCAGACCGGGGCGCTCCTCTGGACGAAACCTTTTTCCCGGACCCATCGGTTGATCCGGTGAACGAGGACCGTGGAGTGTAGGATCTTGGAGGGCTAGTTTAGGGTTGAGGGTTTGTGCCTTGCGTTCTGCATTCCACATTTCACGTTCGACATTCTACAAAATACTGTCGACATTTCAGATTCCATGTTCTATCTTCAATAATCTTTACTGCGTTCATGCTTTATGGTCCCTATACGTTATATGTTCAATACATCATCAGCATTGCTGCATTCTCTATAAGTAGGGTTCATGTTCTCTGCGTTCTCTATAATCCTATACTCGACATTCGCTGTCCTCTCGCGCAGCGTGGTTTGGTACGGTGCTGTGCGCAATCATCATTTATGTCATACGGCTTCTGGAGCATGTCAGCAGACCCCATGCTGGGTTTGGGCTTTGATCCACGGGGTGTCTGCTCCTCACGGCTGCAGTATGAAAGCCTATGCCATACAAGCCTTGCGCTTTCGGGAGGACGAGGCCGTCAACTCTGCAGGGACCAACTACAACATCAATGGGCGTGGCATCAACTACACATATCGATACGCTACGGACTGCTATGGCAACGGGAACTCTTACTACAAATGTCCAGAGGGCACCTGGTGTCAAGTTGAAGCCAGGCCCAACTGGTATCCATGGGATGTGAGCTACATGAACCGCGGCAGACGCTCACCGAAACAGCTGTGCGGTCGGTCTTTACATGTCTTTATTCATCTATCCTTAAACTTTCTCCAAACCCGAAGTTTTCTAAACCCTGAATTCATTAAACTCGGAACCCTAAACGCCCATCAGCCCAACCAAGGATGCTTGCCCTACTCCAAGTTGAACGATGCCTGCGAGCCGGCTTTTGAGGGTAAGGTGGACTATCCCATGAAGGTTCGGGGGTCCAAACGTCTCCTCAGGCGTAAGTGCAGAAGTCACCAGTCAAAAGAACAACTTGTAAGGAATCAAAAACTCAACCCGAGGCCCTACGCCTCGAAGCCTTCAATCATCAGCGCACTTTTCTTGCCTATAAACAACTGCCCCTTCTAAGCCCTGAGGAAGACGGCCACTACTTTGAGCGCCCCGTCCACTGTGGCCCTGAAGATGAACTGATTTGCACGGGCGAGGCCTTGAGTGTAGAACCCTAAAACGACCCCCAAACCCCTCAACCCCTAAAGCCCTTCAACCCATTAGACCCCTTAAACCCCCTAAAAGCCTTAAGCCCTTAAGCCCCAACATCCTCTTCGAGAACAAACTTGTAGCTTCTAGGCTTTGGCTTAGGATTCAGCGGAAAGTCAGGGATTTCTCTGTGAGGGCCCCGCGAGTGCGCACATCTCGGCTTCCATTTTGAAGTGAAATCCCACGACTCCCCGCCCCAGCACGTTTTTGGAGGGTTTTTTCCAGCTCCCCCTCCTCATCCCAAGTCCTAAAAGTCGTATCCTCCCTGTTTTGTTTTCCTGTTGTCCTAAAAAGAATAAGGATGCGCTGAAAAGTGGGAGGCGGGAAAGAAGCAACACCGTTCAGGTGATCAAGGTCCTGCCATCGATGTGCGTACAGCGGCGCCGCCCAGCAGCTCGCCCCGTGGTGGTTAGAGGTTTGTGTTCACCACCGGCGGCTACAGAGGCTTTGTGCGTAGTTAGGAGTGAAGGGGTCTCTATAGGGTTTTTAGGGCATAAAGAAAGGTTTACGGTTTGGGTTGTTAGGGGGCCGAAACAGGTCCTAGGTAAAGCCACTCATCCTCCTCAGGCCCGTACTTCCATTGCCATGCCACTGACATTTTCATAGGGGCTAGGGTTTCGGGTTGAAAAGGGCTTTGGGGTGCACCGAAACCAAAACCTTTACATCATGAACACCCCGCGCCCCCTAAACTTCGCAACCCGAAGTTCGAAACCTGTCCAGCAACAGTAAAGCTGAAGAGGGCTCAGAGCTACTGTAAGGGGCGTGCAAAGGCGGTTTGGGGAGCAGCTTAGGCGGTTCCGGCTGTACTGAGGGCATGTTCAGGGCTAGGTTTCTAGGATAGGTTTGGGGGATTCAAGCATGTTGAAATTCAGGGCCCACTTCTCATCACAAGCGACTTTTTTTTTCCCTGCCTTTCCAAGGAGACTGGCTGCTGGTCTTCGGAGCCCTTCTGCGCCGGACGTCCAGATGGAGAATGCCCCGAGCATGCCAAGGTTTCGGCTAAATCTATCCAACTGCCAAGTCATTGTCTGCCATTGGGTGGGATGGGGCGTGGATGGGGGGGCGAGGAAGGGTTGGGGACGAACACACGCTTCTCGCAGCATGAAGCCGCATTTTGCAGATGCGTCGTTCTTCCGGCCGAGCACGAATCCACGCGCCGCAGACACTACCCGCCCGCACAGTGCAGAAACGGGCTGAGACGGAGACACAAAGACACGTCCCAAAGACACCAAACGCAAAGACAGTTGCAAAGGCAACCGCGCATTGCGACCGAAGGCCCCTCCCACGAAGGATCACGAAGGTAGTTTCAACGGCAACTCAACATGCGCAGACACCCCCCACAACGACGACATTCGGCCAGGCGAAGACAAGTGGGCGACCCAGAACACTTCCCGAAGACTCTTTCCGTGAAGGCACAGACACGTCCAGTGTGAAGAGTGGACGCAAGATTTACGTTTATTGGCCCCGTGCAACGGGTACACGACGTACCGCGCGCAAAAGCACCGCACATGCCATGGCAACCGCATCTGCGGCAAACACGTGCAACGTGTCCACCACGTGCACTGCGTCCCTTGCACGCAGCACGTACCTCATGTGGAGCACTCGGAACCTGCGTACAGCGCACACCCTATCGATAGCGCGCATGCACACCGCCGCAGCATAAACGCGGAGAGCGCGCCAATGAGCACGGTGTATACTATACAAAAACAGCGCATATCAAGAGGTAGATGGGTAGGTAGAGGTAGAGGCAGAGGCAGAGGTGTAGGTGGAGCTGTAGATGCAGGTGTAGGTGTAGGTGGAGGTGTAGGGGTAGGTGGAGGTGTAGGTGGAGGTGTACGTGTAATTAAGTGTACGTGTATGTGTATGTCTACGTGCTGGTGAGGTGCGTGAGGGTGTGCGTGTGCGTGCGCGTGTGCGTGTGCCCGTGCGCGTGCGCATGCGCGTGCGCGTGCGCGTGCGTGCGGGTGTGGTGTGTGTGTGTGTGAGTGTGTGTGTGTGTGTGTGGGTGTGCGTGTGCACGTGTGCGCGTGCGTGCGCGTGTGTGCGCGTGTGTGCGTGTGTGCGTTTGCGTGTTTGCGCGTGTGCACGTGCGTGTGCATGTGCGTGTGGGTGGGTGGGTGGGTGGGTGGGTGGGTGGGTGAGTGTGTGGGTGGATGAGTGTGTGGGTGGATGAGTGTGTGGGTGGATGAGGGTGTGGCTGTGGCCGTGGCGGCCTGCGCGAGGGCGTGTGTGTTCGCGCGTGCATGGTTTGCTCGCACCTTTGTCTCGAGACCTGCAACTACGGATTCTTTTACGTTGCTTGCATGTTTTACATGACTACACTGGTTTCTCGCCGTGCCTTTATTTCGATGTGGAAATTTGCAACTTGCGAAAACACTTCGAAGAATGAATGAATCAAGCCAACAAGTGCCCAACCACTTCTTGTAGTGGATGGATGGTTGGTGACGGGCATGGCGCATTCGCGTAAAATGGAGGCCGCAGGCCACGTTACAGCAACATGGCCCGTACGTGCGCTAGTTGAAGCAGACGATTTAGGAGGAGAGTTTGTCATAGCAAGATGAACCAGCAGAGCTTGTTGGGGGCAGGAGTGGGGCACATGCGTCGGAGGGAAGCAAGATAAACCCATCCTTTCCTCATGCAGATCGGCTGATGATTGCGATGGTGTTTCGGGCAACGTTCATTTGCTGTCGAGTGGGCTCATTGTCGGCATGAGATTGGCCCCAGCGATGCTGCAGAGTGTTTACCTAAGTCTTCGCGAACATGATGTTGTTTGAAAAGATCCTCGAATTGTCAGCTGGTTTTTCTTCAGTCGAAGAGATGGTTCTTGTCTGATCGGACGAATTACCCTTGAAAGTAAAGGCCCCACGAAGAAGCCATTACGAAACTTCCCCATCAAACCCTAAACCCCCCTCGCCCAGAAGCCCCGAGGAAAGAAAAATGCTTTCGCTATCCCAGCTTGGCCCATGGCCGCGCTTGACCCATAGGACTTCTGTATCTGCCCGTCGACAGTGCCGCGCCTTGGATGCTAAAGGGAGGGCTACGAAGCTATGATGAGATGTGTGAAGGCGTTGTTTGGCCACAGCCCCTTTGGAGGGTTTAAATGTATGGTCTTGGTGGTGGAAGGGGTTGAGCGAAGGAGACTTTGATGCAAGCAGCAGCCAGTGCTGCTTGAATTCTTGGGGGCTCCATCCGGAAAAGCTGAACCCTTCCTGCCCTATTTCTCCCACTCCCCCCCAAACAACACAGCACCTGCATTGGTGGTTCATGGCCCATGTGGAAGCCCCGCTTTTTTCAGCGTGGCTCATGAGTGCATCGCCAATCGGCCACAGGGCAAGGGGGCTAGATTATTGGAACGCCCTGCTGTCAAACTGAGTGTTGAACATCGCCAACACGTGCAAGACGCCAGTGAGCGGCCAGCCACGTGCCACTGACCCCCACACAGGGCCAATGAATGTTCCGCAGACCGGAACCCTAAACAATGTGACACTGGGCAAGTGTATAATCCCGAGCAGGGGTCGCAAACCGTGAACCCTGAAACGGGCATACAGCCCTTAGCCTCGAAAGGGACGGGCAACCCTAACGACATCTTAACCCGAAAGCTTAAGGCTAACCCGAAAGCGAATGCGCAACCCAATGCCGCAAGAAGAAGTTACAAAACACCCGAAGCTTGAAAGAGGGTGTGACACCAAAAGGAACGGCTAATCATTAGAGGGAACAGAACTGACCGGACAACCCCTGGACCCTGAACAAGGCGCGCAAATTCCAAACCCAAACCTAGATTGTGAATGTAAGCCTAACAAGGAAGCAGGCGCATGACACAAACAACACCTGGTAGCCTTGTGCGGTCTTTGCTTCGGTTTAAAAGTTTAGGTATTGTCAAGTGGCTCAGGTTTTACCTCTCGCGCTCTAGCACATTGTCCGCCCTCTACGTGTGCCACTGGGGAAGAGTCTTCCCGAATCACTTTTGACTGAACGGGTGGTTTCCTCTCCCTCCTGTTCCTCCCTTCAATCGCAGGGGTCACTGTCCTTTCTGTCTTCCCTAGCTTTCTGGACTCACTAAGCCTCGCTTCAAAGGGGACAGTGTGGATCCCCTTGAATAGTTTTGCTGCTGACCGCTGCTTGGCGTGAAGTGTCTGTGCATGGTTTTCTGTCTGCATGAGGCACACAGGGTTCTTTCATTATGAGCCAAAGTTTTCTAATCACCAAACTTTCTAATTCCCCGGCCCTAGAAAGCGTGGGCCCTACGGACTCGCCAAGCTTGTGCTACTTCTTAGCTTCACACCCTGGTTGTTGTTGGTCTTTCGAGGACTGAGCCTAACGCAACCTCGTGCGACCCGAAGAACCGGCTGACTCGGGAGACCAGGTTTTGGACTTGGCATCAGATTATATGATGGTAGGCTTCAGGTTTTGGGGTTTGCTACACTGTTGTGACTTCTCACGAGGGGTTCAGACCCAGTGGGGTTGTTGGTAAAGGTTTATTGCTGTTTTTCTCACAAGATACTCAAGGCCCAGTGCATCGTATGTTGCTTCCACTGAAGAGTCCTTGCTTAAGGAGAAGCTCGAGCAGTGCGCTTCCGTCTTCCTCGGCTACAACAGTCCCAACTTCGCTTTGGGCTACGTCGGGGGCGGGGAGACGATAGGCCATGGGCTGCCCAACGATGCGAACATGGAAGGAGGGACCGTGGCGAGCCTCAAGAAGCTCCGCCTCTACCGTGGAGTGCCTCAACCTCTCTCGGCGACTGTGAATGATGTTCTGAAAACCCTGTGGCCTTTCAAAGTCTGTGCGGAGACAGAGCAAGGAGACTGCACGAAGTTTCCACTTCCGGTGCTTGCACGGGACTACGACGGCGGCCTCCTCGGCAGCTACACCGACGGATCTCCAGCTCCGTGGCTCCCCCAAACCGGCAGGGGTGTGGCGAGCCACTTACTTTGAACATCCATTCTTGGTGGGCTCTCTTGAGAGGTTATACTACTCACCGAGACCTGAGCTTTGTGTGGTTTTTCTAGGAGAACCCTTTGAAGAATGAAGACTTCGGTTTCACTATAAGAATATATGAGGTTACCACTGCTCCTGGATGGTCCTGCATGCGCTCTCTGTGAATGGCGCGGAGGTGCTGAGCCCAACATAGGGCGGTCCAGAAGGGTTTAGGGCTAGGGGCCGTCAGTTATATTTTGTGATTTGCTGCAAGACCAGAGAATCTAGCGCTGCTGTCTCGGACTTCATAGAGCCTGAGCCCATGCTGTGTTATCAACCCTCCAAGGCAGAATTTCCTTGTAATTGACCTGAATTCCTCTCTGAAATCTTAAACCCCTCAGGTCTTGTCAGAAGCAGAGCAGACCGCATTTCACGAAGCTATCCTCTACCTTGCAAGCCATTTCGAGTGCAAGGCCAGGCAACGATGGGCTGAACAACACAGTCATGGTTGATAGATAACTATCCATCTCTACTGACCCTTTAACCCCTAACACTTGAATCCTGAACCCTTAAGCACAGCAAAGCTGTTTCTGCAGGCATACAGTTATCCAAGCCGCCGAATGCATCGAATTCAAACTAACGAAGTAGAGTCGTAGCAGTGACGCATCCGCAGGGTTAGCGAAGAGGGTCTACTCGCTGGGTCCTACGCACATGAATTTGAAAGCTTGTGCTTGACCATGAAGGGGGCCCTCGGGAAGAGTGTACTTGACCGCAAAGGGGGTTCCCGGAGAAGATGGTGCTTGACCCTAACAGGGGCCCCTCGAAGCAGGATTTTGCTTGACCAGACAGAGGGTTCGAGGGTTAGGGGTTTGAGGGGGAAAGGTGCTTTATCGCCTGCCAGGTCTGCCGAAGCAACATTGCACACATCCTGGAGCTCTACGGCTTACCACAGGGCTACTTGCGTGTCGACTATGCCCGATGGTTCTGGCGTATTCACAACCATGCCAATGAACACACCTATGCGACTCACTCGCCTAGTCAGCAGCAGGTCGATGACCCCACGAGCCCCTCCACCATGGCGGACCGCCGGTCAGATATGTGGGCAAGCCCGGACTACTTCCATCCCTGGTTCATGTCGTTCTCGGATGCCTTGGCTCTTTGGACCATAAAAGCAGATTGAGACATCACCACTTTCCAGACCAAGACTTCTGACGAGAGGCTGCTGATGTTAACTCCATGAGCATCTCTGCTTCTTGCAGCGTGCACGCAGCGACTTTAGCATGAACGCCTGTGTAAACCAGCGTAGAGGCTTGGAGCAAGACCCTACAATCCCTAAACCCCAAATCTGAAAATTGCACTACACAGTGGTCATAGTGGATGCACGTGCGTGTTTAGACGTAAGAATTTACTATGCGTGCCCCTTGTACTCTCGGCGAAAATGGCCAATGCCTGGGAGCCGGGCCTTGTGAATCTCTCGGCCCCTCCAGCTGTTTACTGAATTCGGAGCTGCTTGCGCACTCGCTGGACACCAGGTTGAGCATGGACAAAACAGGAGCCGTGATCTAGAAGGGACTCCCACGAACGCGCAACTGTCATCGCCTGAGCTTCTGTTTCTTGGTCCTGTCAGGGTTTCGTTTTGGAGTCCAGTTCTGAACTTGTTTGATCCCTAAACCCTAAACCAGAAAAAGCCACGTCGACAGCCATTTGGAGTCCGAGTTGTGCCGTCACGCTGAGTCCGCAGGTGCCGAACTCAAAGATGTAGGGTGACTCGGGTGGTCTGCTCCACGGGTGCCGTCCATGTCGAGGATGGCGGAGACGCAAAGGCCAGCTTTCTCTTCTTCAACAATATGGATGATGCAGACTGGGGGAGGATAGGCCCTGTCTTTTTTTCTCCCCCAGTTTGCATCACCCATGGTCTCATGAGGAGACTACTTCAGCCGTGAGGCCTCAGCTTCAAGCTCTTTTGGCACCGCGACTCCCTGCGGTGAGCCCCCCTGCTCTTTGGCAACGCCTGGTCTCGCCTAGGGCTCGTGGTTGCGGCCATGTGACTACCCAGGCAGCTCTGCACGCAGGCTCAGCGAAAGTGGCGGCTACCTTGTGGCCAGGACGCTCGTATGAGGCAGCCAGCTGTGCTGGACATGGCAAAATGAGGTGTTACTCCCAGCTGGGCTTGCCGCTGAGTCGGCCGAAAGCTCTTCGAAGGGTTGCGCAAGCACTGTCAAGAAGGCCTTCTCACAACGGTGCTGGACTTTATCAACTGTACCAATACGGCAAAAACCAGTGAAACCGTGACTCCATTCTCTGCTTGGCGGACAAGTTGCTCTTTCTGACTCAGAAGACCTTCGTAGACTTGAACGCGGTAGAAGGCCTTTGCCCACTCCCAACCTCCGAAACAGGCCCCCACATGCACCTGACCAGTGACCGGACCTGAGTTGATGCATCCCAGGGTGTTTATTTTTTTGATGGGCTTAGGCCCTGGGAACTCCGGGACTCACAACCCCCCAAACAACCTTCAAAAAAACCCGGGCCATCAGAGATCCTGTCTTCACCGAAAGGCAGCGCTTGGCAAACGCGTCGAATCTCCCTCACTCCCCCAAAACCCCAAAAGTAAGCTCAAAACTAGAGCTTCAGCACATCTCAGCATGTTAAGCCTGAGCCCTTAGTCCTGAGAGCCGTGCGTGTTGAACTACACGGAGGCAGCGCATGGCAGCGCAACAGACATATGGCGGATGCTTTGTGCATCAAGCCTCCCTCAGACACTCCGTTCATGGCATGGCTGCACGTGTTTCGATGCATGTCGGCGCCAGGGACATGCCCGGGAGATGTTGGGCCACATATGCAACTATGTGGCGCGTATGAAAAATTCAATAACGAGCTGATGTGAATTTTGTGTTGCTACCTCCGCTGTCTTGGGGAACTGCATAGTCATCTTGTTTTGGGGCTTGTCGTGCGGCATGAAGCGAGCAAGATATCGGCTCATCATCTGGGTTAGCAGTTTGGCGACCGGCCATTCATCGCAGCATGGCATCTCGCACGTCACTGCTGAGGCGGGTCATGTGTCGAATAGTGCCGAATATCCACATCATACGTAACTTCGTTGTATCCAACCGGTGTGATCTAATACGAAACCTAATCCCCAAGATTCGCTCGCAACATCCGAGACCCTAAGCCCCAAGCCCTTCAATCCTGAAGCCTGAACCCTCACGCTCACGCCCTGTAAGCCTGATCCGAAACCCTTCAATCGAAACCCTAAGACCCACAAATTCCCTTAGCCCACACCCATAACCCTAATCCCAAAACATCCCCACAGCCTCTGAACCTTGAGCCTCGCAATCTTCGCTTTTCGGGAGGCCTCTGCTGCGAGGCTCCCAGGTCGGCCTCCGGTGTCTGCATGGAAGCCCCTGGGCAGACGCAGAATCTGGAGAGCTCATGGTTTCTTGAGGTCTTCATCGTGTTGTTGTAGTTTCTTGATTTTTGTTGAAGGCGTTTATATGCGGATTTATGAACCCGCTCTCTTAAGAAGGATCAGAAGAGCGATCCAGGTTTTAAGGCTTTGAAGCAAAAGTTGTTCATCAGGGGTCTGCGTCAATAAACCGTTCGTATGTTGAAGCATAAACTTTAATCCTTATAAACTCATAAATCCTGAAACCGCAGGTGGAAGACGTGGTACCACTCACGATTTACCGAATCCTAAGTCATCCTAAGTCCCCAGATCTCGACAAAATGTCCTGGGATGTCCTGGGGCACTGTGCTCTGCACAGTTCCGACGAGCATGGGATGAGAGCAGTTGACAAAGGAACAAACGACGAGAACCTAAACATGAATGGACACGACAGGCTGACATGAGGTAGTTGCGTGCAGTGCTGCAGGTGGATAGCAAACCTCGTACCTGCATAAGCACGAGGAGTGGGACCAAAGTTGGAAGGATCATCAGGATGTGCACGGGAACATCTAGCAGAAGTATGAGCACCAACCTGAACATTGGCATGGGCGTGAGCATTGCTGTTGGGTTTCGAGCGACGATGGCGAGTGAGCATTGCTGTTGGGTTTCGAGCGACGATGGCGAGGACAGGACAAGAACAACGACCACTATGGGCTACGAAGAGAAGAAGAAAATAGGAGCTTGAGGGACACTGGCCCTCACGACACCGATCAAATGCATCAACAGCGTCAGGAGTTGTAGCAAAAAGAAGCCGACAGCGTTGCATGTGCGTATAAGTTACCAGAAAACGACGATATATTTCTTCCTGGTCCGTTGACCGCAACAGCATCAAGAGAAAACTACAGTGAGAGGCATGATCGCCATGGTAATGGTCACAAGGAGATGAGGAAGGCTAGCTCATGAACATGCTACGGTTGATGGTGTTATTGATGATGCTTCAGGCAATGGTGCTAGTGACTTTTGGTGGTGATGATGATGGCAGCGCCGAAGATGATGGTCATGGTGACGATGAAGGTGCTGATGCTGTTGTCTCGCTTCCATGGCAATCAGCACAGACTCAACCATTGCACTCTGAGGCCGCAGAAGCCTCGACCAAGCAAAGGCACCGTTGGGTGCATGCCACCCGCACTTCTCAGCTCCACCCCCTGAGCCCCAAATCCTTCGATTTTTAATTGAGCATTGGTTTCCGAAAAAGACCCTGCAGTTTAAACCAGTTTCAGCCTTGGAGTGAACCTTCCGGCTCATCTTGAGCTGCAGAGCCGCACGGAACAGCTCGGGCCTGGTAGTATGACATTTCTTCGGTCTTTTCGGTCATTCCCCATCTCGATTACGGCTACTGCTACCATTAGTTGTGACTTCAACGGCGAGCTGTTCTACATTGGCATTGGGAATGCTAGTGCTGCTAGCCCGGTTGGAAATCGTTTTATTCCCAGCTGGCTTCCCCTTCGAAGCAATGCGCCAGGCTCGAGACTTGCACAGTTCACATCCTTGCGGGTGCCCATGTGGTCACAGCAGAGTGAAATCAGGGAGCATTGTCCCACCTCCTCTGAACACTCCGAGATCTGAGATCCTTGCCTTGGTGATTCACTGCTTTTTCTGCGCTCTAAGCTTCCTGCGCCACGCGACCCTGCGACCCGAAGCTACACCCCAAATCCTAAAGCCTAAGCCAGGTGAGGCAGCGTATCGCCGATGCGCTGAAGGCTAGTCCGCCAGGAGCTCACGACGTGGTGTGGGGTGCTTTCCATGGCGACGTGAATTATCAAGGTCCTCGAATCCGTGGTCAGTCGTTCTGGGTCGACTTAAGTTCCATGTAGAGGACCTATTTCGGCACAAGTCTCGCAGTTCAGCAGCGACCATCTGAAGAAGTAGGTCTGAGCTCCATGAACGGATGAGGTTGGGCACATGTCATCTGGTTGGTCTCCTGTGGCTACAGGGGTGCCGCACGTTCTTGCTCATGTCTGTGTCATGGATGTAAGCATGCACGAACTGTTATCCCCACTACCACCATCATCAACACCACCCGTCCTCACTGCACCATCGACATCGCGATCACGATCACAACCACCACTGCCATCATCGTCACCATCATCACCATCATCATCATGATCATGATGATGATGATCATCATCTCATCAGCTGCTGTTGATGATGGTGGTGGTTTAGAGTCTAGAGAAGGAGGAGCAGAATAAGCAGGAGGAGGAAGCCGAGGAAGTACAAGGATGTGGATGACATGGTGGCGATTCGGAGCACGAGTGATGATGTTCATAATGATGCTGATGAAGGGGATGGCGATGGGACTGAAGGTCCTGGTGGTTAAGATCACGAGAGCGGTTTTGGGAACACCAGACTGTGACTGAAGTTTCTGGCCCGTCTGGGGCTGTCTCTCTATACTGCTTCGTCCCAAGCTGCTGGATTCCGAGGGGAAGCGCGGCGCACCAGCTGCCCCATGACCACCACGCCTTCGAAGACGCAGAAGCCCGGACTCAAATTGCATTGCTGGTGTGGTTCCTCAGCCAGCCCATCACCCTGCTGGAAGTGCTGGTTCTTGCGTTTGCAGCTGGTGTGTGAACACACATCGCGAGCTTCCCACGAGTTTGGAGTGTCGGGTTCTCTCTGTTTCAGCTGCCTGAGCTTAACCTCGTGCAGCACACTGAGGACATGAAGATGTTGCACGACCTGGGCATACATACTGAGTGGGTGCAGCACAACGCAAGCCCGGGCACCCTCTACGACGAGGCTTTCCATCCGTTCGAAGATTTCAGAAATGTGGGGTCTCGACAAGGGGCGCTGGTGCTGTCTCGGATTTATCTTGCCCCTTCACAATTAGCTAGAGAGAACGAGGTTTGAGGGTGATCCCAGTTGCTGAACAAATTTCGTTCGTCCGAGAGGGAGCAATGGGGCTTCGACTGCAGGTTTCCAGGACTCCAGAATCCCTTTCAACTCTCCAGATCCTTAAACCCTAAACCCCGAACCCTCAACCCTGAACCCTTAACCCCTAAACCTTAACCCTCAACCCTAAACCCTTATCCCTAAACTCTAAACCCTTTCAACCGTAGGGATCGGCCTAGTCAAAGTGACGTTCCAAGGCGGAAAAAGGCCCGGCTAAAAAAAAAACCTTTCAACCCTCAACCTTAAGCCCAAAATCCTAAACTTTTTCAACACTTCAACCCCCCCAAAACTCCTTCTAAAGCCAGGCCCTCCGCTACGAGAAGGGCTCCGCCATCCTCTCCACCGGGCACTGGCAGCCTTCTCAGGTCCCCCCAACAAGGGCAAGTTTTTTAGATGAGGGTTTTGGGTGTAAAGGTTAGGGTTTAGGGGTTCAGAGTTTAGGGTTTAGGGTTGAGGGGTTCAGGGTTTAAGGGTTTAGGGTTTCGGGGTTTAGGGTGTAGGGGTTTTAGATTAGGGTAGGGCGGTTGAGACTTTAACTGTACCATGAGGTTTTACGGTTTCAGGGGTTTACATTGGAGAGATTTAGGGCTTAGGGTTTCTTGTTTCTACACCGAGACAACGCAATATGATGAACGTCTGCCAGTAACGTCTGCTGCTAGTGAAGGCGAGAATTGTGGTCACGTGACGACACATCGATAATTGAACTGTTGCTAGCGATGTCCTGGTGGCAAATGGCGGACAAGATTGTGCAACATAACGAATAACACGAAAGCTGCAATTGGGTTTCTGAAACATCTGGGTTCTAGAGGGACCTTGTAAGACATGCGGCCGAGATGCAAGAGTGATCTCTCGACCTTGGTGTCTTGCAGATTTTGTGTTATTGTGCGCGTTTCTGTATGTAGATTTACTGGCTCTGCTTTCGGTTCTAGCGCTGGTGCTAGTGACCTACTAGTAGGCGCCGTGTCTGCGGCTTTAGCATTAAATTGAACGGAACACACAAAAGCATGAATTGTTTCACAGGGGAAGCAATTGCTCTAAAAAAGATACACGCACACACAAATGCACGCCCTGTACATACACAGGCCTGCAGACATGCAGATGCAAGTATGGTTAGATACACAAGCAGACAGGTATGTACGGAAGCTTAGCATGAAGCGAATCAGCTATCTATCTCTCCATCTGCCTGTCTAGTCAGTTACTTGTTTATTTGTCGTTTCTAGCTGTTTGCCTATCCATCTATCCATCTATCTATGTATCTATCTACCTATCTGCCTATCTATCTCTCTATCTGTACAGCTCCAAACCAACACACACAGACACGCACACACAAATAAACACACACACACACACACGTATGTACGTATGTATGTATGTACGTATGTATGCATGCATGTACACATGCATGTATATGCTTCGTACATACATATAGACACATCTTTGTATATTTGTATATATGTATATATGTAATTATGTAACTATGTACCTAAATGCATTTATATATATATGTACACACATGTTTGTACTTATGTATGTATGTATGCATGCAAGCATGCACTTATGTATGTATTTATGTACATATGTATCTGTGCATATATGTATAAGTATACATACACATGTGTATGCATGCTTTTGTAAACATGTCTATATATCTACACATAAATGTAAGTGTATACATATATATATATAGACATATATTATACATTTATATATATATGTATGTATGTATGTATGTATGTATGTATGTATGTATGTATGTATGTATGTATGTATGTATGTAGCTATGTAGGTATATATGTACATATGTTTAGGTATGCTTGTGTATCCATGTTCTGGCAGGTGCCAAGACCGGCCGCTCCCCTCTCGACAAGCGCGTGGTTGAGGAGACGGGAGCCCCAATCCGTGTGTGGCGGGACTCTGGGGATTTCAGGGGTTTTGGGGAGTAGGGCTCATGGGTTGGGGATTAGGGTTTAGGGCTCAGGGTAGAGAGTGTTCGCTTCAGGGCTTTAGGGTCCAGATTTGGCTTCTGGACATACCATCATAGTGGCTATATTCATAACTAACGAACAAATATGGTACCCTTATTATTTGTGGTAATTGAAATTCAGTTCCTTAACAAGGAATCCACCTCTCTACATTTGTTTCCCGTCTTGGGATCCCCTAGAGGGTACGTTACGCTGAGGGCATCCTGATCTAAAGGACTACCTCTGTGCTTGGGTCGGAGATGTGCAAGTGAAAGAAAGTATTTATGTTTGTACAAGACATACAAGTGCAGACAGCCAGTGCAGCGCCGCGTGCGTACATGCATGTAGACAGACATGCCTCTGCCCAGGCCCTCGACCTCCGAGGACATTTGGTGGGGCACCTCGATCGCACAGCCTGTGCTCACACGAACCCGGCAAGCATCAACACCCCCAGTTAAGTCGGGAACCCCAAGCACTGAACCAAAATCAACAAATGCCACAAGATGACGAAGATGAGCGGTCGAGTCGTGGGCGTGGTTTCTTGTGAGAACCAAAGCGTCAAACTCTGATTACATGTTTCCGAGCACAAGAGTGGCGTTCTCAGGCAGTGTCAATGTTCCCCTCACCGACAAGACCTTCAAGCGACTTGAGCATCACATTTGCGGAGGCTCTGTCCTTCTCGGCTCTGCTTTGTTGGGTCCTCCTTAGCTTAGCTGTTGTGAGCTCCGTCAGCAGAACACTATTCGGGAGGCCTTGCACTCACAGGATGACGATTGGCACGTAGTTGTGAGAGTCGCGGGCAGTAGCTTATCCCAGACCTGCACTCGTGCCCAAGAGCAGTTGAACTAGGAATAGGATTGCGGCAGTGGCGTTGCCTGTGGCTTATTCGGACTTCTCTGGAGCATACTGGCCCCTGTCGTCACAGCACTTGCGATCACGGCAGTGGGTCATCGTCGTCTGCATAGACACCAAGGATTAATCGAGAGCGTGCCATCGATTACCTAAACACCAGAGCTCCTTGGAAAGCAGAAACTATGACAAGTGAAGTGCTCGAGGTCGGTAGCCGGTGGCCCCTTTG
>CAJNJA010078763.1:0-21185 GCA_905231915.1 Symbiodinium necroappetens
CCAGGCACAGTGCTGACGAGCCGAGTTGCGCTCCACTCATGGCAGCCATGCTCATGGCCCCTGCTTGACCCGGAAGCGGCTTGAACAGCTTTCGTCAGGCTGCGGGTGTACAATCGTTGGGCAGTGAGGTCGAGATGCTGGCCTGACAGTCTTTGGTTGATCCGACAGAAATCTTTAGAGCATTCACGGCTTGCAGTACAACTATGAAAAGTCGGCATGAGTAATCGCAACAGAAGGCAGCAGCAACATGAACTTGAAGCAACAAGCGAACTGACTTTCAAGCCAAGAATTGGCTTCCCCACTTGTGTGTGGCAGTTCGTACAGCGATAGGCCGATTTCAGGTAGCGTTGGCACGCTTAGCAACAATGAGGTGACAACGACAGAAATGGTGGAGACACCGATGACGGTTGCCTGCATGCCGCCGGCACTTGCAAATGGCGAGTAACCCGAAAGGCACCAGATCCTGCTCCGATCGGCTGTTCCTCGAACCGCAATTTAGGAGAGTCTGTGGCACCAAAAACTGTGGACCGGTCGAGGTCGAGGCAAAGGGAATTCTGGGCCCCTCGCGGCTTCCTTGCCAGGCGCTGCACGCCCTGTGACACCTTCTTCGGCAGAGTGACCTCAGCAGCGCTGCTAAGAGCCTCTTCACTGTCTCGAGTGCATTTGACGTGGTCGTCATGTGATTTCTTGCTGCACAGGGCAAGAGAGTTCCATCCCCGTGTTCGACTTGGCATCCGCTGCTCGCCGAGGTTTATGTGCTTAACACGAGCCGCTCAGCCCCGTTATCCTCAAGATGAACCCTCGGTGCAGCCGGAGATGTCTCCAGTCTCATTCGGCCTGATGTCTGCGACGCCGTTGCTACATGAAAAACCCAAACGACAGAACCTAGAACCTTATAAAAACCTGCAGAAGCCTGGTTGTAGAACCATTATGGAACCCCTGTAAAGCTCACACAAATCAATCTGAGCTCAGATAGAGGCCTGCTTCAAGGCAGCCGCCACTGGCGGCCCGCTCTTCGGCAGCTGGGACACATCTGCCAAAGGGCACATGTCTTACGAAACTAACGGTATTTCGGCAAGCTTTCGGGAAGTTTCGGGTTTAGGTTCTAGGTCCGCTTGGGGTCTGCGTTCAGGTCCAAAAGCATCGTTCCTTGTCGGTTTCCGGGTGGGTACTGCCACAGTCGCCCTGCTGCCACCCTGCGGCACTACGCCTCGCTGCCGCAGCAGAAGCTGCTCCAGCTCTTTCCGCTGCCTTCTAGCAGTTCTCATGAGGGGAGGTGAGGAGAGTAAAACCGACTGGGAGTCCTGAGCAGGGACCCGACAACTCTGGAAAGGAGAGGTGCCCTTTGAAGCACGGACAGGTTGCACCGGCCGCCCACGAAGGCCCGTCGCGTTTGGCTTGGTTTTTGAAGCAAACATCCAGGGTACAGCCCACAAATCCGAAGCTGCCAAAGCTCGCGGCGTGCAATGAGAACTCAAATGCCGCACTCAGATTGTCCAAGCCACGACAGAAACATGCACTGCGAAACGTCTCAGGCACCGGCCACTCTGCCAAGCGCTTGGACAGAACATCGCTGCGTGCTTGACGGCCAAGGCTTGGCGTCGGGCTTACATCGCTTAGAATCCGGTGCCGGGGTGAAGTTAGGTTGAAATTCCCAAGGTCCTACTTCGGATCCGGCTTCCTTGGGTTTTTTCTGGTCCTGGAGTTAGGCTGGCTTTCGGTTACTCCCGAAAGCTGAGGGCTTTGTGGACCACGCAGGGCAACTCGGAGAGTTCAGTAAGGAGACCCTGGGAGAGTGCCGTACATCATGGAAGTTGGCATCTCCAGTGGCGTTGTTGCGGTTGCTGTCGCTGTTGCTGTCATGTGCTGCTGTGGCTTCGGGGGGGTGGCACCCCGATATGTCGTCACAGTTCTTCCATGGGGCCCGCACCCTTGCAGCAGCTCCACGATCCGTTCCGGCAGGTGTGCAAGCCCGCGCCGGCGTCGGCACTGGCATCAAAAAAGGGGGGCTCAGACAGGCACCCTTGTCGTTGCGGATGTGAGGGCCCTTGCAAAATCTTTGGGCCACATGGGACGAGTACCCAGAGGCTCCAAGGATCCTTATAAGCCTCTCTATTAGGATCCTGAGGTTCAAGCTTTGGCTCCTTTCGAACCTTCGGGCTTTCTCTGCCTGTTCAGAAAGGGGCTACAGCTCCATGTCAGAAGAAGGAGTTTCGAGCGGGCGGGCTTCTGCAAAACCGCATTCCAGACTACGTCGAAGAACCACCTTATTCCTACTTACGAACCACCAGAACCTAAACAATATTTCTGCTTCGATGTGTGCCACTGATTGCCACTGCCTTCCAGGTGCCCAAATAGATTGCGTCTGAATCCACAACTTCAAGAAGCCTTTGCTGAGCCGAGCTGCCCTGCAACACTTGGAGGGTGATGGCCAGCCCGGTGTTGCACCTGCCGGCGATCATCTCTCTGCGAAGTGCAGAAACCAGGGGAATCGAGAGAGAGAGAGAGAGAGACAGAGATGTACGTCGAAAGAGACATTCGACGTTGGCAATCACTCGAAGCGGCCCGGGTCAAGACTTCTCATGCATTTCGACACGCAGGTTGTTCTACGTTTTCCCTGCATTTCGACGAAGATTTCTCACCGGTCCAGCGGGTCCTCCAAAATTTCTGCACCTACTGCCGGTCAACTGTGCCGCACATGCCGAGGACGAGAGGAAGCTTACAGCACAAGGAAGGCGGGTTGGAAAGTGGGAATTTATACTTCGGAGGCACCTGCTCGTCCGGCAAGTCCTGCACGCTGCTTTTTGCCGATGCTCTGCTGAGCCACCAAATGTCCATTTCGCAAGCCTGGCTTCATCTCAGTGCACATGGCTCATGGGAAGCCTCTGCATTCAAACGTGAGGAGGAGCTTGCAGTTAAGCCATGCTTGCATGATATATCCATTGTGTGCTATATGATGCCGGAGAGCGTTTGGGCGTCACGACGTCCATCGTGACGACCTTCTCCATCTTCAGCTCGGGCTTGACGATGCAGCATGCACGACACTACGTGCACGTCGTCGTCGTCGTCGTCGTCGTCGTCGTTGTTGTCGTGCACGTCGCCGACGTCGTCCTCAGGACGACATCATGCTGCAGACAAGGCGGACGAGGGAGCTGAGGCACGGACGACGTCGGCGACGTCGTCGTCATGGTTGTCGTTGCAAAGTGCGCGGAAGTGGAGGTGGCGGACTGCAAGCCTTAGCCAAAAGTCTGCCATAGTTCAGACTCTCCTTTATATGGTCTCAGGACACACATCTTGTTGCATCCTGTATAAAAATGCCCCCCCCCCCCCACACACACAGGATCGGGAACGTGGCTGAGACTGCCAAGCCACAATGCATGAGACAAATGCTTAGCAGGTCTCCCGGCTCGACGGAACTTGAACTGACTTAAAAGGATCTGTTGATGCGGGACTGAGCCAAGGAGCACATCGACTCAGAGAACATCTGCATGATAAGGAGCGCCATTGTTGCGAAGTTCCTCAAAAAACTTCGGAGCGAAGGCTTTTGGTGTTCAGGTGCCTGGAGCTGGGTGCCCTCTCTCTCTTTGAACCTCTGTCATTCTGGAAGGCTCCCTTCTAAGCAACAGTCGGGTGAAATCTGCAGGTTCGAGATACCTGGACCTTGTGGACGTTGCCTTAATGTGCGCTCTGACAGCAGCCACCAAACTACGCTCCTAGTCAGCGAAGCTGTAAGGACACATCTACCCTAAACGCCCGCTGTGAAAGCTTGCCTCGAGGAGGTGAAACACAGACGGAAGCACCGGCGTTCGGGCAGAAATGAGCTGCTGAACTACGCCTTGCAGATCCATGATGGCAAGGCCGAGTGCGACATGAGCACGGAGTCAGTGCGTGTGAAAGCAACCAAACAGAACGGCAGAAGACTGACGCCAAGAACGAAGCAAGCCTTGCTACTTTCGTGGATGCACTCCTGCTGCCTACACATAACAAATCAGCATGCTATGAAGGATGTAGCCAATGTAGCCGCCTGATTACCTTGGAATCTGCAAAACATGAAGGACCAAAAGGAGGACAAAGCCATGCAGGCAAAGTAGCTGAACGTGCCTAGGGTGCTCTGTGCTATGTTGCTTTTGTGATTGCATCTTTTGCTGGGACTTGGGATCGCTTCGCGACGTGACGCAGCGTACAATAAAGTTCTGCGCTTCGTGCATGCTTCACATGCACCATGCGCAGCAAGCCACCACGCCATTGCAGCGTTAAGTGGGGGTCTGCGGTCGTGGGACTTGACACTGAGTTCCAACCATGGCGGCACCAGAAGTCCCACAACTCGTGCAAAATTGGCGTCTGTCACGCTTTTGTGCGTTCCACCATTGAATTCCCGACCGGAACTGGTGTCAGCAAGGCCCTTCGTTCGGGTAACTGCCATGGCAAGTGCAAGCCACACTAGTTACTAGTTTCAGAGAGGAATACCAGTACTAGTCGTAGTAGTAGTAGTAGTCGTCGTCGTCGTCGTCGTCCCAGTAGTAGCAGCGTTGTAGTTCAGTTGTAGCCGTAGCAGCAGCAGCAGCAGCAGCAGCAGCAGCAGCAGCGGCAGCGTCGGAAACAGTAGCAGTAGCAGCAGCAGTAGCAGCAGGAGTCTGAGTAGCAGCAGCAGGAGCAGCAGCAGGAGCAGGAGCAGGAGCAGCAGCAGTATGAGTAGGAGTACTAGTACAGTGCGCCGGGAATTTAGAACAATTATTTTTCACTCGCCCGACTTGGGGGGAGCAAGATTGCCAAGCCATCTTGCAATCTTGGTCTAAACAGTAAACGAGTCGGCCAGCAAGTAGGGCCAGTGGGGCAAAATTACCAAGTTGACCAAGATTGCAAGAGTGCTGGCAATCTTGCTTTTGGACCAAGATGGCATGATGACCAAGGTTTGTCCCAAAAACAACCGGCACAATGTAGTACTAGTAGTCGTCGTCGACGGATAGTAGTAGTAGTAGTAGTAGTAGTAGTAGTAGTAGCAGCAGCAGCAGCAGCAGTAGTTACGACGTAGTCGTAGTCGTAGTCGTAGTGGTAGTGGTGGTAGTAGCAGCAGCAGCAGCAGTAGGAGTCGTAGTGGTAGCAGCAGCAGCAGCAGCAGCAGCAGAAGGCCAATGCAGCAAAAGCAGAAAGGCCAAGCTAGAACGTCTGTATCTCTGGCACACATAGGAGAGGCAGCGAATAGTGGCATTGCTGTTGCTCCTGGTTTGGCATCGCTTTTCTCATCGTCGTTGCAGTAGCACAGCGAGTGTTACAAGAGGTAGTTTGTGCTCATTACTGGATGGAAAGATGTTTCATGCAAGACCTCCCGCCTGTCAATGTCTTCTTGCTTCAAACCCCAGGGCCCCGATTCCACCCCATCCACATGCAAAGCTGTCTTGCCATTAACGTGCGGAAGATGGTGCCGTCGAGTCCCGAACGCTCACCTAAGCTGCAGCTGTCGCTTCGATCTCTACTGAATCGAGTGCATGAATGCTGCAGAACCCGAGCATTCTCGTTGAGCATGTCGTGGCTATCTGTCCCCAAAGCTGCCTTTGGTTTGACCTTGCGAGCGCGAAGCTGGCATCGAAGGAGGTGCGGAAGTCGCCGAGGCCGAGGGCGTGGCGAAGCTCGCTGCCTGCAGGCGGCATCGTCATCGAGAATGGAATGTCTGCAAACCAAAACACTGAAAATGTCGGAACAGCAAAGCCAATAACAAAGTCGGTATTGTTCATCACTGAGTCACCAAAGCAAAAACCCAGGGGCAGCGCACGACTGAGGACTGACGGAGAGAGGGCAGCGAAAGATATGTGTTGAGACTCTTGATTGCAGCTCTGGCGCAACTGTGTGCCCGCTGGTGCTCTCCTGATGCAGGTGCAAGAAATTTCTATTGACAGGACTTCTCACTCTTCGTCACAGGTCTGAAGGTCGCGAGTTGACACGCATGCCCCGAATGCAACGCAGGATGCAGGATAGATCCAAAAGTAAACGAGTTCAGGTGTACCTCCAGACCGATGAACATGGTTCCGTGCTTAGGACTTTACTCGGGATCGGAAGCCTGCTCCCCGTTGGCATCAGAGGCGTCAGCGTCGGCTGCATCCTCCTAGAAATATCCATGCAAAAGTGGGTTAGTGCCATGGCCTCGGCGGATCGTTGCCTTCGGCACTGCCTGTGCCCGCTCTTCGACCCGGAATCCGGAAACCCTCAAAGAGGACTGTCAGCACCGACTTGCGGCTCAGAGGTGCTGGGGCCACGGCTCTACACTTACACAGGATGTCAGAGACTTGGGAGATAAAACAATTTGGGAGTCTCCGAACGCTTTGGGCTGACTGATTCTGGATCTCTCCTTGAAGCTCATCGCCATGCTTCGCCGTGAGTCTGTCTGATCCGCCTCCTCGGTCTTCTGGGAGAGCGGAAGGCCGACAACCTCGGCTCGACGAACCGACTGCCAAAGCTGCGCACAGACCACTCTGCATTGTTTACCTATCCATCAGTGCATGCGATTGCACCTACGCCTCTGTAATCGCATGAACATGCGGATGCAGCCTGACTGGCAGGAGGGAGGAGTGTTATGGTTGCTTGTGTCAGGACGATCTGGTTATCCTTCGTTGACCGATGCCAGTTTTGCAGGGTCGTCTGGTCCAAGCTTCTTGTTGCTAGTTAGACCAGTTAGGTACTGGTCTCACGAGATGTGGAGCAGAACATCATTGCTTTGACCATGCTAGCTTGAGACACCTGGAAGGCATTCGGACCAGACCGTCTACACAAACCATCGTAGCTGAACGTCCAAACTTGATTCCAGCTGGGTTTGCCTAGCGCCCAGTAGAACGACTGTGGGGTCGAGGCCGGGAGTCCAGGCTTCGCAGGAGCGGCTGCTGCCACAAACGCGTTGAAGCTTGGGAAACTATCACAGCATGACATCCGATGCAACCCAGTTGCAGGCGGCACCTTGTTGGTTTCGGAGCTGTTCTCCGCCGAAGGTCTTTCAAGGTTGGCTTGGAGCTCTGATGTCTCCGACTTGCTCGCAGTTCCGCGCGGAGACGTGGCAGTGTCTGCACTGTCTGATCTTTGTGTCAGCTCTCGGTCATCTTCCTCTTCGGAGAAGTCGGGCTCAAACTCCTCGATGCATCTCTATCCAAACTCAATCGACATTCTCATGTGCCACGCATCAATGAACAGAAAGGACTAATGAAAGGAGCACTGCTTGCAGAGCCACCTCGCAGTCGTACCTCGGTCAAATTATCAAGGACGCAAGGGCGGTGTCGTCGCTCCGGTGACTGCAACTACGCTCCTAGGGGTGCTTGCAACATGTTTCAGGACAGTTGCTCCTGCCCTTCGGCGACTCTGAGCTTGGCTCGATCTGTGAAATTGGGAGTGTCAACGCTTCAGTCGGCAAGAACCCTTGAATGCGTCCATTTCCGAAGCAGAAAGCACATGCTGCGCTCGTTCTTGCAGCGGAGATGCTCATCATCTTCCGGCTCCTGCGCAATGAGTCTTTGCTATCATAAGATCCAGTTCCGTATTGGTGGTTCCAACGGCCGATCGATTACCCGACCTATTTTTATCCTTGCGGCAGCCGGAAGCCAATGTCGAGTCTTGACAGCATTCGAAACGGGAGCTCCGCAAATTGCTGCGCGATGGGCAACATCCAAAACTCAACCCCGTGCAGCTGGCGGCACTTGCTCAGGCCTCCGACCCCTCCGACCGAAAACTCGGCCAATCCAGACCTAACACCCTCTCTGTTAGTAGCACAGCCTGTGTGTGCTGCTCTTGTTGCAGTCCTTGGCAGGCTCTGCCACCGGATCAGCTTGCACCTCCGCCTGGTCTCGGAGTTACGGGACGGGCAGCTAGCGTCGCATCATGTGATACAGTATAATATAACATACAATATCAATATATATATATATATGCATATATGCATATATGTATACTAGTATATAAGTGAGAGTTCAGTCGAGGAGAGACGCACAGCGGTTGCCCATAGCCGCACTAGGGCAGGAGGTTGACGGCAACAGCAGAAAGAAAGATTCCAAACGTCATGCAGTCCGTGGCCAAAGACCCCCGTGCTTTCGCTCAGCTCATGGCAATCCCCTTAAATCCCGTTGGGATGCAGCACGCGGCCCGTGACAAGAGGCTCCCCAGTACTCTCACGACTGAGCTATGGTTACAGCCTTGCAGGGCGTTTATTCTGAAGCCACTGCGGTCGCAGCTCGGGCAGAGGGGAAGGGGGCGAGGCTGCCGAGGGCACAACACTCACAACACAATTTAGGGACAAGCCTCGAGCGTCAGGAAACAGTGGTGTGACGACTCCAGGTTCACATGGACACCCTGCTGCTTAGAAGGACTCTCTCTGAACACACCTACGAGGCCCCCACATGCGCCCCAGAAAGCCAAGCCCTGGAACCAATGCTCAGCCTGGACCATGGCTGTGGCCCCCAAAGCTGCAGAGGCATCCTCCTGCTCAGAGCGGCCAGGCTAAACCGAAGATCATCAACTTCAAGTCCCGTTATCTTCAAGCTGCCCACAGGTAAACACCTACGGGAAAGCCATGCTCAAGGAAAGGGCCTGAGACCCCCGAGCTGCGAAAGCAAGTCGATCGCAAACCTCTGGGCGCTACCGTCCGAATCGGCATGTCCCAGCTGTTGCCATAGCAATTGATATGCTAGCTTCTAGGTTCCAGATGAGTCAGCATGTGGGGCCCGGCCTGGGCTTCAGGATCGTCTTCCTCCTGGACGGCTTGCGCCTTGGAGTCCTTGGATCTCCCCCAACTCTGGCAAGTGTTTAACTTTATATAAGTCTTTCCGAATACCATCGCTGACGTGCGCGGCCTTTCTCTGATGATTGGCCACATCGTTGACTTGAACATCTCCCGCAAGAAGAGAAAATTGAAGTCCATCATGTCGTGTGAGTGTGCGGTGCTTCGTTCGAGCCCAAGTAACAGTGGCCTGAGTAGACCCAGGAGGATCACTTGCGTTCTCCTGGAATTGGCTGGTCATCACTCATGCCAACTCTGAAACTCAGCCCATTAGAGGATGACTTGCTTCTCTGCGCCCTTCATTCAACGCCGAGTCGTGGGTTGAAACGGAAAGTCCCACCGCTCTGCACTTCTCAGGCTTGCTGAGGCACCACGGCACCGACGAGAAATAACATGCTGCTGGCCTGTGCAGCAGGAGGATCACTTTCCGTCTCCTGTCTGCGCACTTTGCCAGACGCGGAAACTCCAAAGCAGAACTTGCTTTTAATTTACCCTTCGTTCAGCAGTACTCTGCAACACGATGTCAGACCCAATGCGCAAACGACCAAGAATGTTCCCGAACTTACATGCTGCTGCTGCTGCTGCTGCTGCTTCTGCTGGCATGCGCTGTAGGAGCATGTAAGCTTTCTTTCTCCTGTCCCGACGAGATACGGTAGTTGCGAATCAAGTCAAGTCAGCTGCGAAACTCGATCCCCAGGAAAAGACTGTGACTATGCTGTCACAACAGTACTGCAAGGCCATCGCACTGGAATGCCGCTGGCCTGTGCTGCAGGAGGATCACTTTCCGCCTCCTGTCAATGCCCAGGGCCAGACGAGGAAACTCCACAAAACAAGTGGCTTCTGCACCCTACAATTCAACATGTCAGGCATGGTCCCGAACTTACATGCTGCTGGCCTGTGCTGTAGGAGCATGTAAACTGCCTCTCTCCTGCCCCGAGATCGTTGCTAATCAGGTCAGCGGGGAAACTCAACCCCCAGGAAAAGACTATGCCGTCTATGCGTCATCCAACCAGTCAAAACAACAGTACATGCCCTGAAAGGAGATGGCACTGTCATGCTGTTGGCCTGTGCTGCAGGAGGATCACTTTCCGTCTCCTGCCCATGCAGTTGCCAGACGAGGAAACTTACGAAAAAAAACAAGTGGCTTCTGCGCCCTTCTTTCAACAAGTCAGGCATGGTAGTCTGCAATACAGCGTCAGACCTGCTGCGCAAAACGACCAGGAATGTTCGCGCAAACCTACATGCTGCTGGCCTGTGCTGCAGGAGGCTCGCTTTCCTTCTCCTGACCAGGCTCATCGCCGGTCGTCGGGGGAACCTGCAGGACATCAATGTCTCGCGGAAGCTTCGTTCACGAACGATACCAACTGGATGTTGCGAAGGAATGGCTACTGACACGCTGCTAGCCTGTGCTGCGGGAGGATCACTGCCCGTCTCCTGTCATGCCCATTGCCGGACGATGAAACTCCAAAAACACAAGTGGCTTCTGCACCCTTCGTTCAACAAGTCAGGCATGGTAACTATACATGCTGCTGGCCTGTGCTGCAGGAGGATCACTTTCCGTCTCCTGCCCATGCAGTTGCCAGACGAGGAAAATTACGAAAAAACAAGTGGCTTCTGCGCCCTTCTTTCAACAAGTCAGGCATGGTAGTCTGCAATACAGCGTCAGACCTGCTGCGCAAAACGACCAGGAATGTTCGCGCAAACCTACATGCTGCTGGCCTGTGCTGCAGGAGGCTCGCTTTCCTTCTCCTGACCAGGCTCATCGCCGGTCGTCGGGGGAACCTGCAGGACATCAATGTCTCGCGGAAGCTTCGTTCACGAACGATACCAACTGGATGTTGCGAAGGAATGGCTATTGACACGCTGCTAGCCTGTGCTGCGGGAGGATCACTGCCCGTCTCCTGTCATGCCCATTGCCGGACGATGAAACTCCAAAAACACGAGTGGCTTCTGCACCCTTCGTTCAACAAGTCAGGCATGGTAGCTATACATGCTGCTGGCCTGTGCTGCAGGAGGATCACTGCCCGTCTCCTGTCCATGCCCACTGCCAAGACGGCCCTTCTTTCAACAAGTCAGGCATGGTAGTCTGCAATACAGCGTCAGACCTGCCGCGCAAAACGACCAGAAATGTTCGCGCAAACCTACATGCTGCTGGCCTGTGCTGCAGGAGGCTCGCTTTCCTTCTCCTGACCAGGCTCATCGCCGGTCGTCGGGGGAACCTACAGGACATCAATGTCTCGCGGACCCTTCGTTCACGAACGATATCAAACGGGATGTTGCGATGGAATGGCTACTGACACGCTGCTAGCCTGGATCACTGCCCGTCTCCTGTCATGCCCATTGCCGGACGATGAAACTCCAAAAACACAAGTGGCTTCTGCACCCTTCGTTCAACAAGTCAGGCATGGTACTATACATGCTGCTGGCCTGCGCTGCAGGAGGATCACTGCCCGTCTCCTGTCCATGCCCACTGCCAAGACGGCCCTTCTTTCAACAAGTCAGGGATGGTAGTCTGCAATACAGCGTCAGACCTGCTGCACAAAACGACCAGAAATGTTCGGGCAAACCTACATGCTGCTGGCCTGTGCTGCAGGAGGCTCGCTTTCCTTCTCCTGACTAGGCTCATCACCGGTCGTCGGGGGAACCTACTGCTGCCTGTGCTGCGGGAGGATCACTGCCCGTCTCCTGTCATGCCCATTGCCGGACGATGAAACTCCAAAAACACGAGTGGCTTCTGCACCCTTCGTTCAACAAGTCAGGCATGGTAACTATACATGCTGCTGGCCTGTGCTGCAGGAGGATCACTTTCCGTCTCCTGCCCATGCAGTTGCCAGACGAGGAAAATTACGAAAAAACAAGTGGCTTCTGCGCCCTTCTTTCAACAAGTCAGGCATGGTAGTCTGCAATACAGCGTCAGACCTGCTGCGCAAAACGACCAGAAATGTTCGCGCAAACCTACGCTGCTGGCCTGTGCTGTGGGAGGATCTGAGCTTTCTTTCTCCTGTCCGGCGGGCTCATTGCTCGTCGCGGCAGCACTGGAAACCAACCCTGAGGAACAACTGTCTGTCTGCACCCCTCATTCAACAGGTGATAAGTAGCATTCCGAAGAACGATGTCAGATGCGTGCTGGCCTGGCATTGCCATTGAAAGAGAATCCCAAAGTCAACCCCCAGGAACAAAATTGAAGAACTGACTGCTGCACCCTCCGTTCGACATGACAAAAGCTGTGCTCCACAGAATGATGTCAGACTCGACGCGCAATCGACCGCGCAGTGCCCGATTGCAGTGGAATGTCCACGAACTGACATGCTCCTGGCCTGTGTTGTAGGAGAAATACTATCGTTCTCCTGTCCAGGCTGATTGCCAGTCGGGGAAACTCTGAAATTCAACCTTCTGCACCACTCATTGAAACAAGTCAGAAGTCAGAAATGGGGTTTTCCGCAAGGCGAGGTCAGGCCCGATCTGCGAACTTGAACGGACGATACACCGGCATTAACAGTTAGAAGAAGGTCTTGAGGTTTTCTTATACTATGATTACAATAAGGAACCCTGCCACATCGGGATAGAATGTCCGGCGATTGGAATGTCCGGAACTGACATTCTGCAGGCCTTTACTGCCGGAGGATCACTGTCCTGCTCCGGTCTGAGGCAGCACAAAAATAGTAAAGCATTTCCTGCTGCAGGCTTCATCAAAGAATGACCTCTTCCTGCTCCAACGGCGCAATGGTGCTGCACTCGAGCTGCTAGACAAAAACAAGGGGATGGAATTGGCAGGAAATTGCAACACTGCTGGCCTGGACCGCTGCAGCAGGAGGATGGCTTTCTTTCTCCTGATGCGTTCGCCAGACGAAGAACTTCTGACACGGATCCGGCGGTCGGACGCCTTCTCGTCAACCTTGCTTTCCCACGATCAACATGAACGTCGGGCTAAGAAATACGGCTGCCCGAAGAGGGCAATACGCGATTTTGGAGGGGGACAGTCTTCGTTGTCAGTGTTCCTGCAAACTTTCATGCGTGCCCGGTCGGATAACATGCTGCTGCCGCCGCACAACCAACCCTGGCATCGGATCTCCTAACACTACACGGGATGAGTTCGACACCTTCACTGCACACAGCCCCATGTGTATGGCAGGGATAAGCAGAAGAACAGTGCACCCGCAGCCTTTGTAGCGGCGGCATCTGTAGCACGTGCCTTGACACTGGACGCCCAGGGCCGAACAGGAAAAGCCATTAATGTACCACTATTATCGTCTGGCAATTCATTTATTATTATTGAGTTAATATTTAAACTAACCTTAACATTAACAATAATCGTCCTAGCTAGTAGCTAGCTGCAGTTTTCGTTATCCTGATTGAATGGTTGGTATGTACATATGTATGTGTATAGACGCGAAATGCACAGGTACATTTGTCAGCTCACCACCATCCCCATGACAGACCGTCGTAGGGAAGATATAGAAGTGGTTTTGTTCCAAGGAGCTGAAGGGTATTATGCGTGGATTGAACAGCGCATCTTTATCTCGAGCCTAGAGTCCTGCTAAACTTACCGCACAGAAGCTTGTGCGTTTTAAGGTCTTGATTTGTTAGCTTTGTTCCTACGCTGTCGCTGATGATGTGATATGTCCACCATACTATACGTGTGTTTGAGTCTTTCGCAAGACGTTTGCTTTATTATACATTGCACATCAATGGACTTTCAAAAGATCCAGACATTCGGTTAGTTCAACCTTGGCCTGTTTAAGCCCAACAGCATTGCACACTACTGGAAATCACATTCAACCTTGATGGGGAAGGTAATTGTGATTTACAAGATAACAATCCCAACAATCCTCTTTCATGTCAGCAAGTTCTCAAACAATTGTCTTACCTGATTGGAACATCATTATGTTAAGAGTGTTTAGTGTAAGTTGGTAAATGGTCAAGCACAGGTGTGAATACTCGAAAAGTAATAGCTGGTAGCTTTACCTTTGTGGGAACGTGAAAAAACGTAGGACTCACTCAACAGCCGGTGCATTTACTGTGCCAAAGATCGCACACAAACTTTTTGTGCAACCGCAGCATGGGAGTCGGCCACAGATCAAAACTCGAACATCTCAGATCTTCATTATTTCGAACGGATGCTCCGATCACCGGAGGGGCGCACCAGATAGCTGAGCATCGAGCTCGTAGCCTCCTTGAGGAGGGCCAGCAGGATCGGCCGGCACCCCACGGAGCAAAGGCGGCTCACCGCGCCGCGTATGGATCCCTTTTGACCACGCTTCGGCGGCGAACTGTATCGGCTGAGCCACAGCATCGCGATATTCCGGAGCTGTGGCAAGCTCTGCAGGCTGCAGGCGGGGCCGAGAGCACGATGAGCAGGAGGCGTGACCCATGGCACACCCTGACAGGGATCTCCATTCTGCGATCGCAGGCAGCACAGAGAGGGGTTGATTGCCCCTGCGCCCAATTTTCCGGCACGCGATCGGCCGCAAACAGGCGCCGCCACCAGGCAGGCCGTCGCAAAATCCCCACAGGCTGCAGGGGGAGCCGTCTGTTGATCTGGCTGAGCTTGCCCCGGAGTGTAGAGCCTCCACTGCCCAATGGTGGCTGCCGGAGGGAGCCTCCTCGGCAGTCCGAACTGAGGAACCTGCTGCTGATCTGATCCGCGGAATGGACCAGCATGGACCAGCGGGAGGGAACGACATGGCTGGTAGGATCTAGTCTGTTCCCACGCCGACGATCCAAAATCCGGGCCGATCGGCTGATCGCCAAAATGGCCACGGATAAAGTGATCAGGGCTGTACACATGACATGTAAACTGAACTCTGAATTCCTACCCACCAGACTGACAATTAAGAGACCCGAATATTGAACGGTGTACCGATTTCCCTGAGTGAATCACAGGAGAAATCTACCTAGACAAGCTTCAACTTCAGAACTCATAATAAAAATAGTGGAGGTGCAGAGTGTTAAGTGGGTTTGTATTACTGAAGTACCCAGAATGGCAACTTTTAACCAGAGTAACAGGGATAGTGGTAATGGCAACAATAACAACATCGGTAGATGCGAGAATTGTAATAGTGAAACTGCACTTGATACGATGAATATTGCATAAAGAGTAGTTTACATATGACCGACAGCGGAAGTGGAGATTGGATAGGCACATGACGACTACAGCTCCAGTATCAATACCAACACGGACAAGTACAAAAGTGGGTCAGAGATTGCTACGTATTACTGCTATTGTTGTTTTCGCTGCTGACTTGACAGATAGATCTGAAGACTAGCACACTGGCTCTAATGATAATACTGCTTATGGTGTATATGACTGCATGAAGTAATGAATCACCAATAACTAATAACTGTAAACAGCTGTAAACCAGAAACAAGCTTCCCTGTGTGTGTGTGTGTCAGAAAACGATAACGATATGGTGTATCTGACTGCATGAAGTAATGAATCACCAACAACTGTAAGCAGCTGTAAACCAGAAACAAGCTTCTCTGTTTGTGTGTGTGTCAGAAAAAAGCTAACGAAGCCGTAAACAAAAAACAACAACACTAATTACATACTCACCTTGATATGCAATCTGCCCGGCTGAAAAGATCACTGTCAAGAAATCGAACTGTTCAAAATACATTGTTGATGAGTGATCCTTCTGAGCGATTGGATGCAATTATTATTCATGTGTGAGGCTGATCCAGGTTACATGCGTGAAATATGGGCATGTGTAAGGACAAGAGCTGGATGAATGCATTTGTTCTGTAACACATTGTGCGAACACCGCCATCTCACAAAACTGTTGAGAAAACACGGTACACAAACAACACTTTTCGAATTATAAAAAGAAATGGTATAGGATTTAGGGCTTTCGTATGGGGATTTCGGGCAAGAATGCGGGCAGCGCGTAACATCAAAGATGAAGGATGAGACCAACAATCCAAAGATGAGAATGCCGAAATTGTTTGGTCTTTGGTTTTGGCTTTGCTGGGTTTTTCCTATATAGCGCCAATTCTGCACAGCACCCGGGGCACACACCCAAAAAACCAAAACAATTCCGGCATACTCTCTGGATTTTCCGTTTTCGGCTCCCAGGCTGGGGGGTTGAAGCCTGCTAAACACAGAGCAACAAAAACAAGCAAATGTTGGTGGGGAGTCTCTGTGGATCTTCTTTTTGTTTGTCTTGTTTTGGTCTTCTCAGGGACGAAAGGAGGGCTTGAATTCTGAAGGCGGTTCAAGGGGCGCGGTTTGTCAGTGCGGGGGAGGGGGGGTGACCATATCCCCATATGTATGTATAATATTACACACACAAATCGTATCGCGTATGTCATGTATTCTATATTAATTGCGGAGAACCCCGTAGAATCCCAGACCCTATCCGAATCCCCGGCGCCACCTTGGCCTTGGCCTTTGCCCTGGCTCGCTTCAACTTCTCCTGTTAAGTTTGGCTATGCGGGTGTGGGGTTCAGGGGTTTAGGGTTTGGGTAGGGTTCGGGTATTCTTATACGGCTAAGGACGGCTTCTGCCTGAGGGCCCGAAGGCCTCAGGACAGGTCAGGGTGATAGTTGCAAGCGCAGTAACATGCGCCATTGTGATTCACCTATCACAGCGGTAGCAAGAAGAAGCAGACCAAGAAGGAGAAGCTGATGAACGCCAACATCAAGACTTTCAATCACAATTACCATCAGAAGAACAAAAACAAAAACATACTCATAGTGAGGACTGTCCAACAAAATAACGCTCCCTGAACTCAATGCTTTGGCCGAAAACTCCGCGAAAGCATGGGAATCCCATACTGTAAACACCACCATGCCAAGCTCTGGCTTGCAGCTCGGGCTAGGCAGCTGCAATTTGATTAGGGCTTACGGTCTGGGGTTTCAGGATATTTCGTACTGTTCAGATGGCTTCTACTTAACATGTGGGGGTGAACTCGTGTGCTGAGAGCTCAAGCCTCGGCTTTAAGCTCGTTTGCGCGATGTAGCTGCGTCTATGGATGGACCTAGAACGGCGAGGGTTAAATGCCAAGCTCCGCCACATCAACCTTTAAGCTTTCAAGGTTGGTTCGTGGCGTGAGGAGTTGGAAAGTCAGAGCAAACCAAAGCATCCCGATCCTGCAGGGTGTAGAGGGGTGCTACAAGCATCACGGAAAGACATTTGAATCGGCTCAGGGATTCTATTTACCCAAAACTCTTGTCGAGGGCTCATGCGACAAAGGGCAAATTAGGGATGCTTCGGAGCCTCATGAGCACAAAATGCCAAAGTGCAAAGCCGGTGATTCGACACAGACAATCCGTCGAAGTCAAATCCACGCGGTCCGCATTCCCAGGCCTCTTCGATGAAAAAGTTAAGCGATGTCGGAGAGTGGACGTAATGCCCACTGCTATACGGGAATTAGAGCGCAAGTCTGAGAAACAAACTGAGAGCTTCAAGCAGGCTCCAAGCACGTCCAAACCTACAGACTGAACACTAGACCCCAAACGCCAGGCTGAAGAAAAGCGCTCCACTCCACATGAAGCCGTTGGCTTAAAGATCCTTCACAGAATTCGCTGCAGAGTAGCCGTGTCAGACCCCTGCTCTGTGTTGGGGACTGAGACTCTAGACAGCCGTGATGAAGGCATCACCATGTTCTGTAAAGAGGGGTCTATGGGCCGCGTATGGCTCTATTGACTCCAACTGCCGTGCCCTGACAAGTAACATTAGCTCTAAACCCAAAACACAAAATAGAAGCTCTCCAGTCCATAGGCCCCGTGGTAGCAGGGTCCTTCGAGGGGTCTCCATACCCCACGGTGCCACATGAAATGGAGACTGTGGACCCTCTTTGGAAGGCGATTCCTGTGCTATGGTGCTTACGTGGCGAGCACAGCTTCAGCCACATGCATCTGCTAAGCAAGGAAATGCCTCCTAGGCGTCTACGCCCAATCGGAACTCGACAGTGCCCAGAGAAACTGCAGTGAAGAACGAGAAGGTGCCCCCACCATGAATCAACATGGCCTTCCTGCACGGCTCAAAGGTAGCTGTCCCACCGTTTGTTGCACCACCAGCAAAAAGACCAGCGGCGTCAAGACCAGGATCTCTCGGCCAGATCTCCTGCGAAAGTGCATCTTGGGCTTCGGGTGTCGTGGTTTCGGTTTCATCCGAGTTGGGGGCGGATGGGGCTTGAAGCTCTCCCTCCTGCCACGTTCCGCTGGCGATGCTGAACTCCCACCAGCCGTCACGAGTGCTAGAATAATTGGTCAGTCCGCCGAACACCTGCCGAGGGAAGCGCAGCCCATCGCTCTGAAATGTCAAGTCGAACGAAGGAAGGGCACAACTTTCGCGAAAAGAGTGCCCACAACACCGAGGCACGAGCAATCCAGCTCCTGTCCAAGCGACCTGTGCAGCCCAGCGGGCGGGAGGAAGGGGATCGTTTTGCACGATCTTGTGCCACCTGTTGAAGCTACGGCTGTATGCCCAAAGATCTTCATGCATCGTAAAGGTACCAAAGACAGCACCAGAGATGCCTCCATAGACCTTCCGAGAGCAGAAGGCGAGGGTCAAGATAAAAACAACTCGAACTGGCCAGCCACTTTCCATGCACGATCCTATGGCCTGGCTGTGACAGCTTATCGATGCTTAGCAAGGACGTTAGTTCAAGCGGACTTGCAGCCGTGCCACGATCATGCGATTGCCGATGGAGTCCCAGAAAGCGTTGGGCAGTCGGCGCGCTGCTGGAAACTCTGTCGAATTGGATTTTGAGGTTGCTGTGAGATCCGTCCATGTTGGTGTAAGCGGGTCATACTCCCACAGCTCATCCACCTGCCGATCATCTGTAACCCTGATTTCGGATTCAAGCGTCAGTGCCCCACCGAAGATCAACATCACCTTGTTGGCTGTGTCCCAAACACCAGCCATGAAGGCGCGATGAAGCGGCCACGTTCCCGTCCTCTCGTCCACGTCTCCGGGCAGCCTGGTCTGTGTGAGTGACTCACCTGCGACAGGGAAAGCCACATGCCCGAAGCAAAACACAAACCACAATTTTGGATGCTTGAGCCTGCGAGGTCCCAGCGCACCAGGGCATATCTCTCGCCTGTTCCGCGACTTGATCTTCCCCTCGCTCCTGCGCGATCAGCAACTCAGTTGAATTTGAATCAATTCTTTATTGCTGTGCCTGTTGTCTGGGCCGTGAACCGCTCCATGAAGACTGAGGCGCAAAGCAACACATAAAAATTGAAAACCGCACGTACAAAGCCTCTCAGTGCATGCGGGAATTGCACTGAATTACGCTGATTGCGCTGCTCTGAGTTGCACCGACTGCGCTGAATTGCGCTGATTCCAGTGCACACGGGCACATGCAGGGACCACATCAGACATCATGGCCATGCGCTGTGCGCTCCGAATGCGCCGATTGCGTTGGAAATACGCTGGATGCACCGATTGCGCTGGATTGCGCTGATAGCGCCGACTTGCGCCGAATTGCACTCTTTGCGCTGAATTGGGCCCTGAGTTGCACCGACTGCGCTGAATTGCGCCGACTGCGGAGTTGCGCTGAATTGCGCCGATTGTGCTGAGTGCTGATTTGCTCTGATTCCACCTCGATCATGGTGCTGAAGTACCAATGTATATTATACATACATACATACATACATACATACATACATACATACATACATACATACAAACATACATACATACATACAGACATACATACCTACGTACATACATACATACATACATACATACGTACGTACGTACGTACATACATACATACATACATACATACATACAAACATACATACACATATGTCCATGAATAAATAAATAAGTAAACATATATATATATATATATGATTCTATATGTATGTATAGATGTGTAAGATGACGACTGCTGGCTACCGGTTGTGGAATTATAATGTTTTACATTACATCCAGCAGTAGTGTACAAACCACCCTGTTTTGCGTATGGTCTGGGCAGCAGGCCTGAACTTCATGATCAGCCGAAACGCTGAAGACTGATTATTCGCACTTCGACTTCAGACCGTTATTGTCAAAGGACAGCCCGGGCCTGACGTATTGGAACCCTCGCATCCTGCGTGTATTGCACCCCCAATCTATCATCAAACTCATGCTTGGGACAGGAGCACGAATTGGCTTGCCGAGGATGAAGCCTCGGACTGATGGGGCGCCCCTGATTTTTCAATCAGGGCTCTTACAAAGCTTGATCTCCGAGGGTGGGGCCTTGGACTGATGGGGCGCCCGTGATTTTTTGAATAAGTATCTTCCGGCGTTCTGGCTGTATCGGGTTGATCGAGCTTATCTTATCGGGCCTATCGGGTTTATCGGGCCTATCAAGTTTATCGGGTTTATCGGATTTAGCAGAGCGTGGTCCCTATTTCCGCGCGCAAAGAAGCCTCTGACAGAGAGAGCCCAAGCCAGGTCCTCCATAGGCAAGGAAGTACTCGCCTGTCCACACGAGGACGTGGCCATACTGGTTGAAACCTCCGTTCTTTCGACTCTCCGGATACTCGATTTTGCTCCAAGACAGAGATGGCCAGACGTTCGCGGGATGCGCTTGCACTAATACATTTGGTTGGCCCGACTGCTTTACCTCCTGTACACCCCCATGCAAGTAGGTCTTGTCGCCGACCTGCACCATGGGGAAGAGATGCAAGTCCTTCGTTGGCCCATCTTCAGCCGGAAGGCCCACTTGGCGCCAGCCCCTGTCGGGGTTCTCCTCAGACGACTGGGCGCAAGACATTGGCCTGTGCAGCACATGGACCAGTCCCCAAACCCAACATGCTCCCTGCACGCAACCAGCAAATCATCGCTACTACTAGTATCTCGCTGGAACCAGCGCCTACACGGATGAACTTCATGGACTGCCGACGACGGCCTAAGTCGCGCGCCGTCAGGTACAGCTCGCACGCGGAGAGGCTGAGGGTCGTTGTCTCAGTGGTCAAGGGAACTGTGAATCCAGAAATCCCTTCTCTCAACATGCGATGCCCAACCCATGCAAGCCAAGTGAAGAAGTCATGCGTTCACCAACACGAGCGTCCTATTTTTCTTTCAAAAGGCCGACCTGAAACTGCCCCCCCGGCTTGCACAGGCAACGCCGGACTTGTCTACAGTTCTCTGACGGCTGTTGGCATGCTCGTAGCACTTAAATTGACAACAGCAGTTGAACACACTAGGAGATTGCACCAGTGCCGGCAGCTGAATGACTCAAGACCTATCAGCCTCCTGTCAACAGCTGATCACACCTGAGCCTTCTCACCCACCCGTGCAGAGCTGTTCTGAGACAAGCTGCCGGTGTGGTCGTTGCAATCGTCGTTGTCGTGGTGGGCATAGACTGAGGCAGTTTTGAAATTGAACAATAAACGCAAGACTTCATGGAGTGCCATCAGCCGCTAAGGAGCGGACCACTCAACGCTCAAGCTGCAACCGAGTTACGGTTGTCGTCGTGGTGGTAGGGATGGGCGT
>CAJNJA010078774.1:0-21183 GCA_905231915.1 Symbiodinium necroappetens
TACTAACACCCAGGCCCATAAAAGTGAAGGTTGTCAGTGCTTGCGGCGGCTTCAGGGTTTTGTTTTGTGTGACCTGTCCATTCTCTCGAAGAAGCAGGTGCCTACGAGGGGACGCGTGCGAGCTGCAAGCCTGCCTTTAGGACCTCTGCGACTGGCAGGGTCTAGCGCAAGGCTGTGGTGTACCTTAAGCTAGCATAAACTTTGTTTTTGTAGGTTCCTCGTATAAACCCTATATTATAATATGGAAGTTGTAGGAACCCTATTTGGTAGGTTGAGGTATAGCAGTATTACGGTGAAGAGCCGTACAGCCTTGCGATCTTCACGCCATTCGTGAAAGGAGTGATATGTGTGTTTGCAACAGCTGCAAAATGTAGGTTTTGGCGGTTGGGGGCTTAGGTTGCGGTTGGGAGTACTGTTTCGGCAGTTGCAATTGGTTCATAATTAGTTTTCGGAGTTCATGCTGGTGTTGTTGAGGTCTGGGACTTTTAGCCCTCCAGGATACCGCCTAGCTGCCGCTTCAAAACCTTTCAGATCCCGGCTAGAAAGCACTAACAGAAAGGTATTTTTCTAAAATAGGTCTCTGTGGGGGTCCTTGTTTATAAGGGAGTCGTTCTTTGTTGGGGACCCCAAAAGGGACCCTAATTTAGATAACTACCCCTTTGCACACCACATTTGGTTTGGCGTTTGGGGGCCTTGGGATACGGTCAGTTCAAGGGTCTACTTGGGAGCTGAAGCTCACTGCAAGCATTGCCTCCGTTCCCGACGTTGTGATGCTCACAGGTGTGTCGTGCATAGCGTGTGGGCTTTCAGGGTATATTGACAATACATAGTGCTAGGTCAATATTTTTTCCAAGTTCTGAAGCCTCCACCCCAGGATGACCCGTGTAAGGTTTAGGGCAATTGAGGCTTTGGAGTGCCTTCCTGACGACGCTCGACTCAGCCGTGTGTGCTGGCTGCAGCCCGGTTTTTGTCCTCGGTTAAGGTTGCAGGGTTTATAGGGAGCTCTTCTCAAAGAGGGATCTGGTTCCCAGTCCAAGTCAGCAGAAAGCAAGACACAGAGAACAGTATCCGGGCCCTCAACCCTGAACCCTGAGCCCTCAAACCTGAACCCTGAGCCCTAAACCCTGAACCCTAAGCCCTAGCCCGCGACTTGTCAATGGCCTTGGTTTCAGGTTTGCGGGACGATGGGGTTTCTTGCAAAGCTGCACAGCCTAGATATAGTCTCCATTGTATTCCGCTCTTTGGTTAAACCAACTTTATAGCTAAGGGATCCTATAAGGTAACCCAAAAAAGGAACTGCAATGGAGAGTATACGGAAGTCGTGTCAAGTTTCGGAGTGCTGGGGGAGTTGGGCAATGCAGAGCGCATCGTCGTTCTAATTCTATTAACAAATTAAGTCGTAGTTTTAGTGGTAGCCGTAGTTGTACCGGTAATGACTCGGTAGTGACATACTTCAAACTCCATCCCCGTGAACGGGCTTTTGCGCGAGTTTTGCAGCTGGTGACAGGGCGGCCGGCCGGCCTGAAATCAAACAGCAAGAACCCTAAAGCCTAAACCCTAAACCCTAATCAGGAAACCCAGAACCCTAAACGCAAAGATAAAGCGGAGGGCGGAATGCCCCGCCGAAGTGTGCCAAGTACAGTAGTGGGTCCAAAGCCCCACATTTTCAAAGGGTCCAAGTACCATTCTGGTAGGGCCCCCCAATGTATAATATAGGGGCCTAAATAATTACCAGTACTACTTTGCGGGTTCCTTCTTATTGTAATCATAGCAGAATACACCCCTAAAACATCTAGTCTAAGCATTACGGCTTCTATATTCTACTATACTGTTACCTGGACCCTTTGGGGTTCTCACTTCAGCCGGTGACGTTGCAGTTGTGTCGCAGAAGCTCGGAAGCCCAAAGTTGAGTGCCAACAGCGGAAGCCCAACCTCTAAGTCACTATGGATAATTCTCTAAATTAGGGTCCCTTTCAGGGTCCTTTTTATAGAGGTGCCGTATTTTTTGGGGGACCTAACAAGGGACCCTACTTTAGAGAGCTACCCATATGTCTCCAACGCTACGGCCTCATACGACTTCAACACGAGGATGGACGCTACGAGATCTTGGATGCCAAGGTGCTATTTCCGCAGGCAGGGGCTGTTCCCTCCTGAATTGCCTTATATAGAAGCCTGATTCATTACCAATACTGGTCCTATAGGGTTCCGTATTAAATCATAGTCTTATGCACCACCCACACTAGAAGCCCATGAAGAACCCATATCGAACCCTTACTATATAGAACGTAACCCTAAACTACTCAAAGCCTCAACTTGGAGAACTTCGGACCGAGTATCCAAGATCCGAAACTGGTATTCAAGGCCGTACGAGTCGTAGGATACAGGATTTAGGGTTTAGGGTTTAGGGTTGAGCGGATTTCAGAGAGCGGAGTGGCTTACACCTGTCTTCTCTCTCCTTTTTTGCTGTGGGAACCGTTCGTCTCATGCTCTGCAGCTCCACATCGCAAAGGGTTTCGGGGCGAGGGTTTTGGGTTCCAGTGAACTGGAGTACCCTTAAATCATACAGCGATCTCATTTGCCTCCCCCTCTCTCTTCGAGGTCCCAACTTACCCACTCTGGCTTCCCAAACGTCAAACCGTAGACCCTAGGCCCTAAACCCTAACCCTTACACCCTACCTAGAGTCTCCATTGTAGTTGACTTTTCTGGTTAATCGAACCTTATAGTTAGGATGTTATAAGGTAACCCATTCAAGGAACTACAATGGAGACCCTAGGTAGAGGATGAACCCTAAACCCTGAGCCCTACACCCCAAACCCTAAACCCCAAACCCTGAACCCTCAACCCTGAACCTCAAACCGTCTCAAACCCCAAACCCTAAACTCCAAACCCTGAACCTCAAACCCTAAACCCTCAACCCTGAACCTCAAACCGTCTCAACCCCTAAGAAGAAGCGATGAGCAGGATGCAGACGCCTCCCAGGCATCTGTCCGACACGGTCGCCAGGCCAGGGGCTGCCACAAGACTCCCAAAGTGGAGCTTCTTATGGCCTGGGGTTTAGGGTTCAGGGGGTAGGGATAAGGGCAGTTTAGGTTTAGGGTTTAGGGGCTAGAGTTTAGGGTGTAGGGGCTAGGATGATGGGTCCAGGGTTTAATTTAACATTTCACAATTTATGTTTTGGAGGAGTTCAGAAGCTGTCGATATCGATAAGCTTATGCACAGTACAAGTTATCTCCAATCCCCCACCTTAAAGCCTTTGTGGGCTCTTTTAATCCGATAGCCTCCTAAACCCTAAACCCTAAACCGCATGGTCCATCTTGAAAGTTCATCCTTGCTTGGGTTATTTGGGGACTTTAGGGTTTAGGGTTCAGGGGATTAATTCGGCGATGCCGGATTCAGGGGATTCCCAAACTTAAGGCGTTTAGGAGCTTGCGTAACCAGACTTCAAGATTAAGGTGCTAGGGTAGCATTCCTGTTAGGCTTCAGGGTTTAGGGGTGTAGGGTTAAACCGGATAAGACCTTCAAATCCACAGAAATCCGATCAACAAGGGACAGGAAACCCAAAAGGAATTCTTAAAAGTTCCCGTAAGGAACCCTTACAGGCACCCTTGAGGGCTCATAGGGTTTAGGGTGAAGGCTTTTCTTATAAGGGGCTCATGGGGATTAGGGCCTACGGCTTCCTTTATAGCCTTATATAATCCACAGACTTTCCTCTAAAGTGGGACCTTATATATATATATATTGTTAGATATAGATATAGATATAGATACAGATATAGATATGATGCCAGACTTTCCTTTAAGATAACTTTAACCTTACACATAATCCACAGACCATGACAGGGACTGGAGGTCACCGCTCCGCTTCGCCGCGAGCCTCGTGTGAGGTGGGGGGACCTTGCCGTCTCGAGATACGGCGCAGAGAAAGTACTCATAGGCCCCTAAGTAGTTTCTTTTTGTGGTTGATATTTCGTATCCTATAAGGTAATCCCAACAAGGAACTACTTAGGGGCCTATGGCATGGGTAGAATAGCCCAGAGGGCCCCAGGTATCGCTTTAGGCGTTTAGGGCTTATAGGGATCTGTAGAGTATTTAATGTAGGGTTTCTATATTAGGAGGCCGTACGGTAGGATGTAAGCCTTCTATATGAGGAATGACTATTATGCTTTGGGCAGGAATCCCCCCCCATAACAGTACCTAGGACCCTTTGGGTAGAGCTGGGGATAGATTCATGTATAATTGTGTAGTTAGGCACCTGTGGGACTAAGGCTAGTACTTGCTACGAGTGTTGCTTCGGACGCAGATGCTAGCAGGGTTTAGGATCCTTGGGCTTAGGATCCTGCCCTTTGGAGGTTTGGGGTTTAGGAAATCCTGGGTTTAGGATTTGGAGGATTTAGAGGTTTGGGGTTCAGGGTTTTTGGGGTTTAGAGGTTTGGGGTTTAGAGTTTGGAGGTTTAAGGTTTAGGGTTCAGGGTTTGGGGTTTAGAGGTTTGGGCTTCAGGGTTCAGGGTTTGGGGTTTAGGGGTTTGGGGTTCAGGGGTTCGGAGTTTGGCGGTTTGGGGCTCTGTGATTAGGGTTCTAAACACAAGATCGCCGCCAACGTTCCACAAGGGTACCAAAGGGTGTTGGTCCGGATCCACACTATAGCCTCAACCGCTAAAGCAAGCTTTGCTCACGTAAACAGTATGTTCCGGCCGTGCTCGCGCTCCTAAACCCTAAACCCTAAACCCTAAACCGAAACTGTTTGGTACCTGGTATCCTTTAAATCCATATAACTCCCAGCCCGAAGGACATCCCCACCCTGAGCCCTAAACCCTAAACCCCTAAATTAACTGCCAAATCCTTAAAACCCTAAGCCCTCAAACTGTCTAGACACCAAGAACCCTGAATCCTGAACACTTAAAACCTAAACACCCCCCTCCCCAAACAAAAAAACAACATGTTTCAAATCAAGAACCTCGAACCTGCCAAAGCCACCAATCTCTAGGCTTCCCCCGCGCGTCCCTGCAGAGGCTCTTGCTTCGTGGCTTGTTCCCCGTCTGAGCGTTCGGGCGTGTAGTGTAGTTTAGTTTTATGGCTTACGGCTAACCCTAAACCCTAAACCATAGGTCGGAGGGGCTAGGGATTTCAATTTCGGCCAAGTAAAGCTTGTAGCCGAATGAGTACACTTTAAACTTTCTGGGGTATTATGACCCCTTGTAGAACTGAAAGTCTACACTTTTTTGTGCTTATGAGCTCAGCAACTAAGAGCTTATAGTGTTGGGCATTATAGGGGTGAATACAGCAACGCTCATGAATTCAGCAGCCTCTTCCTATGTGCACCCGAAGGACATAAGCCTACTTCCCGTCAGAGTGATGCAGTTTAGGGTCTTAGGCTTAGGGATTTAGGGTTTACGAAGTGGGGTAGAATTCGCCTCCTTGAAAGTGCATTGTCATTGTCTCTCTCTCTCTCTCTGTCTTTATCTCTCTCTCTGTCTTATCTCTCTCTCTCTCTCTCTCTGAGAATTGTACGAACCTTTGTAAGGTTAGGAGCCGCTACACTATGAACATTATCGAGAGTAAACTCATACTTGTAATCGTACGTAATAATAACAATGACAATGAAGATTCAATTAGGTAGAGTCACAACAGTATTGAAGCAGTAAGAACGAAAGAGAAACATAAATCTATGAATCATTATAACGGAAGTGCAACGTAAGAAGAACAAACACTAAAATACGGTCGCCAAACCAACGCGGGTTCGGGACAAACGGTGTTTTGAGCACAGGGATCCTCGTTTTGGATCTTCGAGTCTCGAGTTGATACGTTCTGGGGCACACACTGTGAGCTTAGGGTTTAGGTTTTGGGGTGTAGGTTTGGGGGCATACTGCCGTAATACTATTTAAGGCCTTGCTTGAGGGAACCGATTTAAGGGCTCAAGGCGCCCGACAAGCTGCAGGTTGGGATATGTAGCGCAAAAAGACACAGCAACCAACACCTGGGCAGTGGGCTTCAAATCTGCTGAACTTAGGCTACGGATGTTTTTGGGTTTGAAAGAACCCGAGGCCGAACCATGCGGAGGCCCCATTCCGAAAAAAATAGGGTTGCAGGTGCAATGTCCTCAGGCTAGAGAGTAGAGGCAGCAAAGTCAACAGCAATCACAAACCCCCTAAACTGTACTAAACCCTAAACCCTAAACTTTACTAAACCCTATAAACCCTAAACCCTAAACTTTACTAAACCTTATAAACCCTAAACCCTAATTAAACCCTAAACTTTACTAAACCCTAAACCCTAACCCACTGAAGCTTCACGGTCACGGGACAGGCCATGCAGCACGAGCGCCCACAGCCCGCAGTGGAAGAGACCCGGAGGCAGCGCAAGAAAAGTCCCAGATGGGCTTAGGATTTAGGGTTGGGGTTTAGGGTTTAGGGTTTAGGGTTTAGGGTTGGGGTTGATTTCCGTTGGTTTCAGGAGGTTGCTGCAAGCCCCAAGGCCTAAACCCTACACCCTGAAACCTGGGAAAGGACATAGCGACCCAGTCTGTAGGTGCGAGTTTAGCGTTTAAGGCTTCGCTGTTTTACAACACATGGTCAAACAGGTTCGGAGCTTATCCCATCATGTCGTGTGTTCCACACCAATCTCCGCTGACCCGCAGGAGCACGTATATATATATATATGTGTGTACATACATATGTATGCATGCACGGATGTATGTGCGTAGGTGTGTGTGTGTATAGGTATATTACAAATGTCACACTCCGCTGTCGCTTTAGTCGCTTTCACTCGCAAAGTGAGGTCACTGAGGCCTGAATCCCACTCCGGCAAGCTAGCCCTAAACCTTAAGCTCGAAGGCTTAAGCAGTACAAACTAAACCGTAAGCCCAGAAGCTCAAGCCGTATATCCTCAACCCAAACTCTGCTAAGCCTTAAAGCCCCAGCCCCATACCTTAAGGACGAAATGAACCCTAAAAGGGCTTAAGGCTCATATACTGTTATAGGGATTCATAGTATAAGGGCATAGGGCCCCCACTGTTAAGGGTCATTTCGTCCTTAAGGTAAAGCCGAAGATCCCAACGCCCTTTTTAGGGTTTAGGGGTTTAGGGTTTAGGGGTATTGTTTAGGGTTTTAGGGTTTAGGGTACCAGGAACTCCAAACCTTCTGTGTCATCACGGCGAATCGCAACGGCTGAGCTTCAGGCAAGATGGTAGTAAGTGGGAGTAGCAGCAGCAGTATGTGTAGCAGTAGGGTTCGCAGTCGTCGTAGTCGTCGTCGTAGTAGTAATAGTAGTACTACTAGTAGTANNACTACTACTAGGTGGTGGTGGTGGTGGTGGTAGGAGGGATGGAAGGAGCGTAGGAGTGAGTAGGAGTCGCAGCAGCAGTAGAGTAGCAGTCGTCCTCGTTCTCGTCCTCTTTAACCATTTGCTTATGCTCATATGATATCATATAACGTGTTTCATCTTGACTTGCATTCTGTACAGGTGGGTCACTTTCTCTGATCACATTTGCATTTCAAAGACATGCAGCCGTCTGTGTAACTCTTGGTATTTGATTGCAGCGGGGGGGTGCAGTTCGAGTTCAGCAAAGGACGATGTTGCTTGTGAATTCGTTTTTCAATGCTTATGGTGCTTGCAGTGAATCATCCAAGCAGCCGTGCCTTCCTAGGTGCCGAATGCAGAAACTCGAATGCCCCAAACGCTTGTGCCAGATGGCGCCGCGGACAGACGGCATTGAGATCACCGAGGAGGAGTATCCTTACCCCGAGAAGGACTCCAGGGCTGCAGAGGGATGTTGCATCCCGTCCGAAAGGCACCAAGATGCCAAAATGGGGAGCAGTTCGGCGCAGAACCCCCGCCCGACAGCTTAGACACGATTCTTCGCGAAGGGACTTCGACGTCGGATGCTGCCGGGTTAAGGGTCAGGGTCGTGAGGGTTTGCATGCAGGTGCAGTTCAGGTTTTCTTGGTGCTCTGTGCATAAGAGGTAAACCTTCACATTTGGAAAAACCGAGCCCCGGGAACCGGTCGCATTGCAATACTACCGACGCTTCAAGAAAGAGTTGAGGAGTTGCTTCTTATTGGTGGAGGATAACCCTACTGATGGCAAGCATGGGGTGGAAGGAAGTGTGTGGAGGCGGGGATTCAGGGACTACTTGCGAAGAGCATTTCTCTAAACCCTCAACCCTAAACCCAGCCCAACACGGGCTTCGGAGTGCAAGCAACGACAGAGGCTCTTAAAAAAGCAAACACCAGCCCCTACTAGAATGGGTCTGGACCCAACTGCAAAACCGCATACTACAGAGGTGCGAGTCAATATTCGTACTGCTTTTATTCCGTAAGGTTTCCTAATCTGATTTCAGCATAACACACCCCAAAACCCGAATTGAAAAGTTCAAGATGCCTGTATTACTCGATTGAAGGATCCTGATGCAGCTGAAGGCTGGTTTGACAACCGGAACGAGTTCCAGCCCTACTGAGTGGGGCCTCGGGATGTGTAGTGGATTTGGTGTTTAGGGTTTCGGATTTATAGGGTTTAGGGTGTGATTTACTTGATTTGACAAGCTTGCTTGTGAAAGGCAACAGAGAGATGATCGTACAGCTATATTGCCCGTGTACAGTCCATTCCTTGTCCCTGCGGCCCGCCTACCTAACATCTGGCAATGTCTTCCTTGACTCTAAACCCTAAACCCTAAAGGCCTTTACGCCCTAAGCCCTAAAGAAGATGATGGGTAGCCGGCCGGTTCGGGTACCAGAGCCGAAAGTCACAGGAAGTTTTTGACCTCGCAAAGTGTGCGCCGCCGCCACTTGTACAGCTTGGGCAAGGTGTGTTTATTTGGGAAACATTACTGGAGTACCAACGGCTTGTCCGGGCGGGATGACGGCTGGGGAACTGCTTCATGCCGGACGACGTTGAAATCTGCAGTCATCCCACCCGGAGCAAGCTGAAAACTTGCTTCCTGCGCTTTGGTAAGGGGCCTCACACCGCGGGAAAATTCCCGCGCACAAACCTGGGATGCCATTCGCGAAATGGCAGCCCTGCGCCGCCAACAGGCTGAAAACATGCAGGTCGAATCAGGCAGCCCCAGGACGAACTATCAAGACCATGTAGGGTTTAGAGTTTGGGGTACCCAGGCTTCACTGCTTCAAGCGTCTTCGTCGTAGCGGGTGGTGCAGCAGCAAGAGCAATAGGGCAAAGAGAAGTAGCAGTGTCCTTCTTCGTAATGGACATAGCAGAAGTCGTCTGGCGTCGTCGTCGTGGTGGCAAGCAGCATGTGCAGCATCGCCAGCCAGCATCGCTGCAGTGGTTTATTGTACGCAGGGGTAAGAGATGGTAGGAGCACTGCGCTGGGATGTGTGTAGGAGGTGTGCATGTACATGTGCGCGCATGTGTGTGTGTGTGTGTCTCTGTCTCTGTGTATGTGTGTGTGTGTGGAGTCCAACTGCTGTTATCGAGATGTATCCTTCACGAGAGCGAAGGTCCAAGAGTGGTCAAAGTAGCACACAGGAGCCGTTCGCACGGTAATGTTGTGCCAGATGCTCAACTGTTCAATGCTGTGCATGTACCACTTCGAGTCCAGCTGCCAGCCGTGTCGATGAGGTCAACAGAGTGCCAGGTTTCAAGCTGCATAAGCATCTTCCCAAAGTTATACGCAGACTGCTGCTGTCAGGAATAGCGGCTCATTCAATATGAGTTAATATGTTCGAAGCAGAGTAGCGAAGAAAACACAAAAAGTGTCTCAGGGCTTTCACCCTCTTGCCGCCTTCCTGTGTAAAACAACTTAGGGGCTGAGTAGGTATCCTCTAGGGGCTTATAGAACCCTACCATTTTGGGCTAGGGCTTAGGGTTTGGGGTTTAGGGAACCCTTTTTGGGGGCTCATAAGACCGGGTACTCGGCCCCTGGGAGCAACCATGGGCAAAAAAGTCCTGCAAGCCGGGAATTTGGTAGCCCTCGGAGCAGCCTGGGCCTCATGCTTTCCAGGACTTCTCCTTTCGCGGCTGTTGTTACCTGGAGTCTCCATTGTAGTTCCTTTTTTTGGTTTAACCAATTCTATATAAAGGATCCTAAAAGGTGGCTGTTGTGGGGGTTTCCGAAAATAGGGGACCCTAATATAGTACCCTAAATGGTAGGAACCTTATTATAAGGACCCCCAAAATAAGGTACCCTAATTTTCGGAAAGTCCGTTGTTAGGATCGGGGATTTAAGGCTTAGACTTCGGGATCTACTGTGGGGTTAGGCTTAGGGTTTAGGTTAGGGTATGTTCGGAATTGGGGCAACGCCGCATGGCTGTTGATGTTGCTGTGGCTTGCTGTCGACATTGGTAGTGGTGGTGGTTCTGGTCAGGCAATTGTGGGTGTTGTTTGTGCTGGTGGTCGCATGTAGTGGCATTGATTTGGGTGCTGGCACCAGTGTGTGCGCGTCGCGCGCGCGCGCGGGTGTGTGTGTGTGTGTTTTGTTTGTTTGTCTGTCTGTCTGTGTTGGGGGGATGGATGGCCTTTGTGTGGTGCCGCTTCTGTTGTTGCTGTGTGGTGGGTGCTATTTGCTATTCAATCATGTTATCCGCATGTTCTTATGCCTTCTCATCGCTAAAGAGTGGGACGGCAAAACATGGCATGCTAGAGGCGGAGACAGAAAACTAGTTGGCGTCTGCCCGCCACGGATGCCGTTTTTCATTCAAGAACCTCACAGGTGGGATGAAGGCAGATAGCATGATTTGGATTTAGGTTGCAATTTTTCGGGGTTTGAGTTGCGGCTGTGGGGTTTAGATAGAATAATTCGGATTTAGGGTTTAAGCTCTAGGTTTTTGGGTTACGGTTTTGAGTGTTTAGGGTTTCCCTTATAGAAGGACTCTCGATTGAATCTTCGCTCAAACTGGCATTCATCCCACAGATCAGTCTCCGAAATCATGGCCTCAGGTCGTGGGCTACGTCATTTGTCTCTTCTTGCCGCTCCACAAGGAGTGCTGTTCTGATTCATTATGTGGAAAGGAGGGACTTTGGGCTTTGTGGCTTTGTTGTTTGAGGTCATTCTAGGTTAGCTTTGTTTCATGAGGACCATTAGGCTGCGGTTATACCCGTGCCTATAACTCTTTGAACCAGTGGTAACTCTACGGGGGGCTGTGGCAGCCGGCTTCCGTTGCTCATTGTGACATTGCGCACTCTGCACATTTTGGGGTGCGGCTCACGTTTCATCCTCCCCCAAAGCCGCGCTCCCGACACAGTCTGGTTTTCCCCTGGACCCTAAACCCTAAACCCTAAACCCTACCCATCTAGACCCTCAGCACGCCTCACGAGGTCATTCTCATAGTGAACTCATAGTGTGGTCTTGGAGGCTCCCGACATGGTTCTGGGGCATGTAAGGGTTTATTTAGGGTTTAGGGTTTAGGGTTTAGGGTCTTTCACTGCTTGTGGTCTGCACAGGCATGAGCATTGCTCTGCATGGGAGTTCTAGAATAGTTTAAGCGCCTAGGTCAGACCCCATATTCCACTTCGGAAAGACACCCAAAGAAAATCCTCCTCATGTTCTGAACCCTACATTCAGGTCCTCAGCAGATCTGTTTAACAAAGAGCACGCAAAAAGAGTACCCAACCTTTTAACCCTCGGGCTTCGGGTTCGATATAGGGTTTAGGGTTAAGAGTTATTATCAACACCATTCCTATACATAAGGTTTCTGATTATGTTTTGTTTGTACATACTGTCATAGATTCGCACATGCCCTATTCTAATCATTCAGGCCCCTGGACCCGATAAAACCCTCATGGTACTTAGCAGGATATATAGTACCCTAAATAGTAGAATCCTTATTATAAGGACCCCAAAATAAGGTACCCTAATTTTCGGAAAGTCCCAAATGGAGTGTCAAGCATCGAAGCAAACCTCCTTTGACCGTCAGGCCTACTACACCACCCTGGGTGGATTGATGCCGCTCGGCTTTACGGATAGTTTAGGGTTTGGGGTTTAGGGTCAGAGTTTAGGGTTTTAGGGTCAGAGTTTAGGGTTTAGGGTTTATAATTAGTATTTCATGTTCAATTTTCGACGGCTTCGACTTTACGATTTTGACTCCGGGGTTCATCAGGCATGCGTGGCACGCAAAGGACTGCGAGCATGGGTATGGAGTCTTAGATCTCACTTTGCATATTATAGGGGCCTTAATAATTAGAATAGGGTTTGGGGGGTATAATATTCTATAATTATATTAAGGACCCCCCAAAACCCTATTCCAATTATTAAGGGCCCCTACATTACAGTGGACAGTGGAGATCTTCGGGCCTTATATCAATGCTGACAGCAGCCCACATGAAGCCAATGATAAGAAGCCCTGGAAACCCGAAACCCTAAACCCTAAGCCCTAAATGGTTGTTAAGGGTCCAGGCAATGGCTGAAGGTTCGGGTTTCAGGGGCTCAGAGTTCGGGTTTAGGGTTTATTAAGGCTTATGAAGGACCATCAGGGCTTTGTTAAAGGGTACCTGGGGGGGTGCTGGTAAACCCTAAACCCCAAAGCCCTAAACCCTAAACCCCTAAACCCTAGACCCCTAAATTTAAACCCTAAACCCTAAACCCCTAAACCCCCAAACCCTAAACCCCTAAACCCCTAAACCCGGTTCAGTAGCTATTAGAGCTGAGAGATGAAGGGTCCAGGATTCAGGGTTTTGCCTGCGCCGCCATGCTGATCAGACTCCACAGGTCCCCTATAAGCCCAAAAAGCCTTAAGCCGCATCGTTCACACAACGCCGGTCACCCATAATGTAGGGGCCTGAATAATTACCTATATTCTTTTGGGGGTTCCATATCGCAAGTATAGTATAGTATCCCCCAAAACCCTATTCTAAGCATTACCTAAACCCCCCAAAAGTAGGTAAAATAATTGCCCAATAAACCCATCAAAGGCTATTATTCCCTAAGGCCCTAAGTTCCGCTGACCAAGTCGTGTGGTGGATGTGACGACCTATTCCCTTACGGCGTACTATGACTGGCACAGCGGGGCAGCTGGATCCTCAGACACGGCTACTACGGTTGATGGTATAAATCCTGCATTACCCTTATTAAGGTATATACCATAATTCCCATACTTTAGGGTCCTTAAGGTAATGCAGGATTTATATCATCAACCGTAACACTATGGCTTGTGCGATGGCAGTTACTATTACTAGTACTATAACTGTTACGGTTATTGTTACTGTTACCATTACCCTTACCATTACCACTACCACTACCACTACGACTACTACTACTACTACTACTACGATTACTATGACTCATTACTACTACTATTACGATTACGATGACTATAAATGAAAACACATTACTATTATTATTCCCTAAGGGTCCAAGTAATCATTATTTAAGGACTTTGGGGCCCAAAAACCATAAATAAGGACTACTTGGACCCTTAGGGATTATGAGTATTATTACTACGTACTACTATTACTATTACTACCATTACTAAAACCACTACTCTTACTATTACTATTACGCCTTGATCGGACCTTTGTGTGGGTTTCTTAACTTTGATACTTTCTCGTGTGTTCGTGGGTTTCTTAATGTCAGGGAAGAGCTTATTTAGGCAATTGGGCTGCTTTTGTCCTAATTGGGGCATAAAGGGGGTATTGCCACTCCTCTTATCTGACTATGAACTTTGAAGTGTTCTGAATCAGAGAGTTGTCGACCCCAAGCCCTATAAAATCCTAGACCTTTCCAAGCGTTCGGAATCAGAGAATTGCCCCTCCGATTGAAGGTTCCTAAGCCCCGAGTCGTTCGTAGAGCCCCAGATGCATCCCGATCTGCTGCACACCCTTCGCTGTCTGATTGTGCTATGCAGCTGCCCAAACTCACAGACAAAAACAAGTCCACCCCACAAAGATCAGAAGTTTGTGCGCAGGAGTAGATCTCTAAGAGTGCTTATGTAGCACGAGGCAAGTGGTCAAAACCGGCTCTAGATCGGAAGTTCTGGGACCTTGAGGTTAGACCGTGAAGCCCACTTGGGTTTTTTGATCCTCGATGCAAAGGCAAAACGGATGTCATGGAGTTTTGCGCAAGTTCTAGGAAGTCGCCCTTACGCCTTGGCATTCAACCAGAAACCCTACACCCTAAACCATTCAATCAACGCCAGCAGAGGCATGCTGGTTCGCCGGAAGCTTGGCAACGGGCTGGGCGGAGCTTTTGTTCCAGAGTATCCACACATAGGGTCATACCCCAGCCGTCCTTTTATGGCAGATCACAGCCATAAGACAAGAACAACGGGGCAGGGAATGACCTTCCAGGTAGAGCCCCTTGTGTAGACCATCCTGGCCTTTTGTACAGAGCTTCCCTCTGAAAGTAAAGGCCTCAGCAAAGCTCACACACATGTGTTTTTTATACACGCCTTATATGTAACAGAAAGAATGCCCTACCCAAGTTACACAGGTAATCTGTGCACGGCCAGGGATCTCAGAGCCAAGGCCTCGTTTTTTTAAAATAGTGTTTTGTGGGTTTAGGCTTTAGGGTTTAGGATTTAGGCTTTAGGGCCTTAGGGTTTAGGATTCAGGGTTTACTATACAGGGACCAGAATGTGAGAGATTGGGGTGTTTGGGTTTCGGCCTGAGCCTTCCGGATTTAGGATTTACGGTCCAGGGCTGTGCAGGGACCGAGGCCTAAGGTGCGTTGGGTATGGTGCTTCTCAAACAGCCCTAAACCCTAAACCCTAAACTTCTCTAACAGAGCTCGTGAATGAAGGAAGATAACCAAAAACATACGTGGGATCCTCCCTAAACCCTAAACCCCTCTTAACTTAGAAGTCATAAAACCTTGAACCCTAAGGTATACCTCTGGTCCAAAAGACGTACTTTTTTTCTGTGGAACTACTGTTGATGATAGAAATTCTGCATTACCTTAATGACCCTAAACTATGGGAATTCTGATACATTCCTTATTATTATGGGTAATGCAGGACTTATATCATCAACCGTGTATGTATATATATATATACCATATTGAAGAACCCTAAAGTGGTAGGTCTTTTCGGCTCCGGGTATTTCTTAAGTCTTGATGAAGGGGTGTCGCAGGAGCTGGGTTAAGCCCTAAACCCTAAACCCTAAACCGTAGATGCTAAGACGAGCCGGAAATGGACCCTGAAAGCGCAGCTGGAGCCCCGAAGCCGAACCTTCCTATCTAGACCCTAGTTGGGCAGTTATTTTACCTACTTTTCGGGGTTTTGGGTTTAGGGTTTAGGGATAGGGCCGAACCTTCCCATCTAGACCCTAGTAGGCCCTGGTAGTGGGTTTAGGGTTTATGGAGCCTGAAACGTACCTGGACCCCCCAAGGGCATGTAGAATAATAGCCTTTACTAGATGTTGGGCAATGATTTTAGCAACTTTTCGGGGTTTTAGGTAGCATGTACCATGTAGCACCTTGTTTAGATAGCATATTTTGTGATGAGGATCCTGTAACAAGAGACCCAGGTAGCACATAAGGCGCACACTGCATTTCGGGGTCTAGGCTGGCAATGCATATGAAGTACCGTAGCACCTTCTCGTTTAGATACAGTAACCCGGAGAACCCAATACCCCTTAATTAAGTAATATACCTTAAATCATAATATGAAGACCCTTATAATTTCAGCTATATTCCTTAATTAGGGGGTATTGGGCTCTTGGGAGGTTGTCCATCTTGGAGTGCCTTCTCTTTTCGATGCCTTGTTTCTAGTCAGAGTCTTTTGATAATAAGAATACTGCATCCTCGACGTGCTGTTTTCTACCAAGAGGCCCCCATGGTCCTAGGGTTTAGGGGTTTAGGGTTTAGGGGTGTAGGGGTTAGGATTTAGCAAACCCCTTCATGAGGCAGTATACCTTAAATTACAGACAGGCCGGTCCTTAACATGATTTCTGGTACCTTCCTCAATACATAGTACACGCCAACACCTTATTCTAACGGGAAAGTCCTCATATTAGGACCCTTTTTGTAAACCTTAGTAGCCTTAGTAGTAACTCCTTATGGCTATCTCCAAGGAACCCTTTATCTACCGACTTGTAGTATCTCTCACTAGTGTCTCTTATGGCTCCCTGGTTTCTATATACATATACATATATCATTTTTCATATATCATATATCATATAGATAGATAGATAGATAGATAGATAGGTAGATAGGTAGATAGATAGATAGATAGATAGATGAATCCCTAAGCTCTATACACCCTAAACCCTAAACCCTGAGCCTTAAACCCTAAGCCCTAAACCCTAAACGCCCTAAACCCTAAATCCTTTTTGGCAGTCTTTGGGTGCCCAGGCCCGGAAGCTGCGAGGTGGTGGGGAGGATGAGTGCAGCGACGAGGGCCACGCCTCCGTTTGGCTGCAGGAGAGCGGAGGGCAAGTTTTCTGGGTTTAGGGTTTGGGGCTTGGGGTTTAGGGTTTAGGGTTTAGGGTTTCTGGGTTTAGGGTTTTAGGCTGCAAGAAGCGGAGGGGAGGGGAGGGTTGGGTTGACAGTTTGGCTTCGATTGCCTTCGTGGACTTTGCTCCAGCATTCCTGTCATGCAGGTTCCCTAAACCCTAAACCCTAAACCTACACCAGTTTGCACGCTACTCGGGGCGCCAGTCCTCCCAAAAACATCCTCCCTGCCCTAGGCCTGCTCCCCAAAATCATGTTGAGTGTTTTTAGGGTTTTAGGCTTAGGGTTTAGGCTTTAGGGTTTAGGGTTTAGGGTTTGGGGCGGCCTAGCATGAAAGAGGGCTTGTGGTTTCAATTCTGAGGGCTCGAGGTTCAACTACAACTCAGGCTTGGTTGCCCGAGTCTTCATGTTCAACTCCCGTCTGGGATCTTGGAAACCCCAGCAGCTTTGTTAGGGACCCAAAAAGCACATACGCACAAGCATTTTATAGGGATTTCCCTACCTTCTTGGGCTTGATTATATGGGGGTGTATATGGGATATCCCTACTGCCCTATTTGTGAGGGAAGAGGAGGCTGAATCCACTACCCCCTATAGATCCCTTTAAAGGAACCCCCTATAGATGCCTTTTAACGGAACCACCTATAGATCCCTTTTAAAGGAACCCCCTACAGATCCCTTTAAAGGAACCTCTTTCCAATAGCGCAGGACACACAGGCGTCGCTGGGGCCTCGGGAGCATTGACTGGTTCCTCGAATAATGTAGCGGCCTTAATAATTAGAATAGGGTTTTGGGGCTCCTTATCATAATACTAGTACAAGATACCCCCAAGCCCTGTTCTAAGTATTAAGGCCCCTACAGTAATGGCTTTTCTTGGTTCTACGGTGCTGGTATGAGGTTCACGCAGTGCACTTCAAGAGCTGGTAATCTTGCGGATGTTGCTCTTTGAACAGCTATCGCAAGCTTCTACCCCCCTAAACTTTCTAAACCCTAAACCTTAAACCCCACACCCTAAACCCTCGACTCAGAACCCTAAACCTCAAGATGCGAATCTTCCGCAGGCCTTCGACTCCAGCTCTGTTTCCTGAAGCCCCCGATGTGCAGCAAACGGAACTGGTACACAACCACTGAAGCACAGGTCTAGGGATTGGAAAGTTTAGGGTTTAGGGTTTATAGGGTTTAAGGGACCCTACGGAATCGTATTGGTAATTACTGAGGTCCCTACATCAGTTGTGGCACACATGAAAGAACTTGGCCGTTATGGGACGAAGTAGAAGGTGATGTTTGCAAACTCTCATTTGCAAAGCTTCGCTCGATGTTTCCTCCTACTGGTCTTATGCCTGCTCCCCTGCGCACACAAGACACAATAATTCTAAGTATAAACGCCCCTGTATTGCCGAGGTTGTGCACGGAGTTGTCGGATGCTGTCATCATGAGTGCTTGCTCAGGGTATGGGACGGCGGGGGCCCCGGAGGGTTGAGGACGTAGGGATGTTTCGGGTTTAGAGTTTTAGGCAGGGGGGCCAAGAGATATTGACCAGTCACAGATGCTGTTCAGAAGGTTTTTGTTCAGTCTGTTTCAGTGTTTTGCAATATGATATAGAGCCCCTACCAATTGGAATAGGGTTTCTCGGTCTACAATCAGACTAGGAAGCATAAGGTACAAGCTTACATCCAGGCCCGTGCATAACCCGGTTTCTCCACGGGGACGGATACGTTTGAAAGAGTCTCGAACATTCAGCCGAGGAAGTATGCAAGTCACGGACACACGTTCTGTTGTGCTCTCTCTCTCCCTCTCTATCAGTACAGTATCTGCTGCTTGAATATCTCGTCGGAAACCTTCCAGATAAAGAACGAGGTTGCGGTTGTTGCACACATGCCTTTCATGAGTGTCCTTGGAGACCGCATTGTTTGATTCTGTATTGTCAGTTCCGGATTTCGCTCACGCGTCGATAAGAATCCGACACGGGGATTTGCGCCGATTCCTGAGTTGTAAATGCATGAAGGGCTTCGTGTCATTGGCATCCAGTCACGATAGTTTGCCTCTGGAAGCCCCGTTACCCATTAAGCAGGAACTGTCTGTTGACTGTATACTTGCATTGGAACGCCTGGTACAACCACTGTATGTTAGTCCGTTGTAGGTAACTCAAAATCGACCTTTTCAACGTCCGCAAGTTGGAAGGCTGTGAAAGCCATGCTCCTGTCAATATTATTCCTTCGGGTGCCTTTGTTGTAGCTATAGTCAATATATAATGTGCCCCCAACCCCCCTTGAGATATTGAAGGCCCCTATATTAGATGGAATCTCATCGACGATGCAAGTGTGAACTTGAAGCAAGTTCCATGGCTCTGAGCTCGAAATCTCCGAACGGGCAATCTGAACATTCCTGGACCTCTAGCAAATTTCAAAGGGGTTTTGGCGTATATTACACGATATAACTCTATATATTTGCGATTTGCGGGCTGTCAGAGGTAGACGCAGCTTAATTAAGAATGCACACTCGCCCGTAGATGCTCGAAAGGCCGAGCAAGGGGCGATCTCCAGAAGCTCTCCGGGGCACACAGCTGTACTGCCGCTCCTGTACGTGCGGCGTCCCATGCTACCCTCAGAACTTCCGGAACGACTGGCCAGTAGATGCCCTGTACGGCTGCAACGTCCGCTAGACCACTGCCTGAGTTCAATGCAGCTTCCCATCCCTCAGTCAGTCGTAGTCGAGCTTTCGGGGTCTCGTCCAGGTCCTCAGGTCTCCGACACAAAGAAGGCCAGTCAATGGCATCAACAGTCTGCTGGAAGTCACGGAGGGTGGTCGTGTGGGCATCATCCACAGCGCCACCATCCTCACTCCAGACTGCTCCACTGAATTGCCGTAGAGCTTCAGTGAGTGCTTCATAGACCACCCCACTCCAGCCCTCGATTGCCTCAGCCGAGTGGAGCTCAGCCGCCTCCTGGAGCAAGTAGGCTGCCAATTCATCCATCTCGTCCGGGTAAAGGGGGTGCTTCGCCATGCAGTCCTCAAGCAGGTTGCGGATCTCCAACGCTGAGGGCGGGAGCGTGTCCTTGGTGAGCAGATCGCTCAGGTCTCGATGGGCCTGCAACATCGGTTCATGCCAGGTATCAGTCATGACCTCTGGCATCGGTGCATCCATAAGCCTCGATGTAGCCAACGTGTAGTCCTCATCCGCCTGCTGCCGCCACTTCTTGCTGCCCAGCCCCGGTGCGACAGCATCCACTGTGAGCTTGGCCTCATGTAGCTTTTGCACACAAAAGGGGGCATCACGGAGATGTATCGCCAGTCTGTTCCTGCACCAGAACTCTCTGCCACAGGCCTGGCATCTTGTGCCATGTACATATGCCCTGTGTTTCGCCATCCTCTTGTGCGTCTTGAAGAAATGGGCCCCAAGCGCAGCCCTCGTCTTCACTCTCTTGCCGCATGGCCGGCAGACCCATACATCCTTTCGCTCCACCATGTCTGGCGCAGCTGCCCGGCGCCATATAGCCCACAGGCATACCATGGTCACCGTGTGGCCCCGGAAAGCACGCATGTCTCGCTGTAGCTTCGCCTTGACCTGCCGCTTGACCCAGGTAGTAGAGCTCGCAAGTAGTCCACTCCACTCAGGCCAGTTGTCCCCACCAACTGTTGGCCAGCGCTCGTCTCCATCCACCAGCCATTGCAGGTCCAGGCTGACTTGTCGTAGCCAGGTCCGCTCCTCTTGTAGCACTGCCCAGAGGCCGAGGGGAGCAAAGCTGGCCATCGAACACAGTAGGCTGAGTCGTGCCTTCCTCGCCAAATAAGCCAGCGGTGGCACACCTGTCACAACATGTACCACCGGCGCCAGAACCCTATAGAGTAGCTCGCCCTTGTAGGTTTTCGCCAATAGGCCTCGCAGCAGGTTGGAGAAGCCGACCTCCAGCTTGTTCCAGGCCTCGCCTTCTTCAACCCACAAAGCCAGATTGAAAAAGGTCGAAGTCACCGAGGTAGCAAATAGCGATGCTCGCACCAGCAGGGGGATCGACATGTTGGTGTACAAGAGCGCCTTGCCTGAGTCAAAGGAGGCCTTGGCCATGCTTAGTCGCCGTCGGGCCTCTCCCATCATCTTCAGCTCTGTGTCCACCAAGCCACCCAAGTGAACATACTGACCTGCCACCTGGATCTTCAGGTCCAGGTCGCGGAGATGGATATACTTGGCCCCGTGTGGGAACCATTGTTTCCTTGCCCTTTGGGAACCCTTGCCTCGCACTGCCAGGATGATCGCCGTCTTTTTTGGTCGAAGGTTCGGTGCCATCCCATGTCTCTGGCAGTAGTCAAGGATCAAAGATCCCATTCTGCTGGTCTTGGCCAACAGTCTTTGTGGGTCTGGATCTGACAGTGGGAAGGCACTATCATCCGCCCAGGTGCAGTCTTTGGCCTGCAGAGTCTTGCCGCGATCCGCTGCCTCATAGATCCCACCATTCTCCACGAAGGTGAGCTCTGTCAGGAGGTTTTCCGCCGTAGCCTGCTCCATGATCTGCAGCAAAATCTTGCTCAGGACAAAGGAGAAAATCACATCCGCCCATGACTCGCCCGGACGTGACCCAGCATGGGTACTGTTGACGAAGTCCTCGCTGCCATGCCGGGTGACGAACCAGGACCGGTGCAGGAGATCTTTGGTCAAGTGCCTCGCCGGCACCGAGAACCCCGCATCTTGTAACATACCCCCTTGTTTGATCAAGTCCGCGAACTCGTGCATTTCCTCCGGTCCGATCTCGAAGAATCGGAAGACCCGAGCCACCGCCATGTCACTGCCAACATGACCCACTGCCAGTTCCCGAATGACCCGGTAGTATGCAGCTTGCGTGTCCAGGAAGAGAAC
>CAJNJA010078785.1:9376-21179 GCA_905231915.1 Symbiodinium necroappetens
GTTTAGGGGTTCAGGGTTTAGGGGATGACCCGGAGGATTTGGAGGACGCAGATTTGGCCGCTATAGGCTTTGACCCGGCTGCACGCGAACGTCTGCTCCAAGTGGTGAAGATGGGGCCTTCTGCCAGGGAAGAGACGGACTTTAAGGACGCCCCCGGTAGAAAAGTCTTTGCAACGCTTGTCGGTGTGGCTGTTCTATTTCAGGGCCTTTCGGTATTAGACCTTCAGGGTTTCCTTGCAAGGGCTTTAAGGAGTGTTAATGATGGCTCCAATGCCCAGAGGTTAAGCTGGTTGTGCTCTTAAACGCAAAGCCCCACATTGGTCTGACAGTTGACAAACGTGGTTTCCTCTCCCGCGCAGCAAGGACAAGTTGAGGATGCTGGGCTTAACAGCCGACGTCTTTGAGGGCCTTTCTGAGGAGCAGGCTCTTGAGGGGGCAAGCGGGGTGTTAATTCGAGGTAGATCCTTATTCAATCTACATCCCCAAACCCAAATGCTATTTGTTGAGGACCCCTTTGGTTAGTGCCATCCAGCTCCGCGTCTTTCATTCATGCGGGCCTTCCGGAGCTCAAGATCGCAGCGCATAACTTGTTTCGTTACCTGAGTCCCGGTACTTCGCAACTGTAAAGAAGCCTGCATCTCATGTGCCTGAACACCGGCATACATGAACCGCTGTTTGATTGCTGTCTCTTATCTTCGCGCATAGCCACGAAACCTTGCGCCAACTCCTTCAACTTGTGACTCTGCCTCCTTCGCGACGCCACACGCAGACCGCAACAAAGAACGTCTGGAACCGCACCGATGTGCCGCCGACCTGATCACGAGGATCCCAGCAACAAGCTAGCCGAAATCAACGCAGACCAGCTTTGCCCAAGAGATGCAGTGATGTGCGATGTTTCGCTGTGATTACAGACAGTGTTGCACCGATCCGTCTGACGTTCGAGAGAGTCAGCGGGGTGCCCATGGGTGCCCAAGCCGCGTCCCAAAAGTGGTTGCACGAGAGGCAGCTTCAAGTGCCGACGTCTGTTTGAGATGGGAACCCAAAACCCTAAAACCTTAAACCCTAAACTGCAAACTTAAAAGGCCCCCAAAACCTTATGGATGAAGCACAGCCTCCGGTGTTAGTTGTCCAGCTGCTCCGTGGAAGGTTCACGCTGGGGTGTGCAACGGTTGGGCCCTGCGTGCGCACTGTCTGCCTCAGATCTTGTGCAAGGTTCCTGGGCGCGTCTGTCGCATGCCCCCCCCTGAGTCTTTGCCCGACTTCAACTCTCTCGCTTGGATGTGGATGTCAGGGTCTTGCATGTTCGCTTCCGCAGGGTCCGTTTTTTCGTCCACGGGGCTATTTCAATGTGAAGTAACCAGTATTCTTCTTCTTTTTATTATTACGACTATTCTTGTCGTTATTATTATTGGTTCATGCATGGTGTTCTTCAGTTTCAAGGCTTCCAGTTTTGCATCCGTCTTGCCACAGGTCATGCGAAACAGAGATATGGAGGAGAGGCTGCCAACCCTGGGAGACAAGAAGAAGTTCCGCAAGTGGCGTCAGTCTTGTCTGACTGGCGAGGCTGTTGTGGAGGAGTTGGTGGCGCTTGACATGCTAGTGGAGCGTGGCCCTGATTGGTGTTATGATGGTGACAGTGACGATGACATGACACCTGAAGATGGAGGACCCCAAGGTGGGAGTCTCAGGACTAGCATGGAGTCGAAACATTCCGGAATACTAGGATCCTCATGATAAGGACCCCTGAAGAAGATGCCCGTATTTTTCTGAAACCCCAAGGTGTTGGCAAAGTTGTTGCCTGGTGTTCTGCTTCCGGAGAAGCCTACGGACCGAGTGCACCCAGGCCTGGATGGGTCAAGGTGCAATGGCAGGTCACGGGACGCAGAAGGAGCTATCGAATGGGGACGCCTGAGCGTCACTCAGCCGAACTCGTTTTCGCCGCGGCCATCGCCGATGCCCAAGCTGCGCGAGCCCTTCGAGAGGTTCCAAAGGGTGAGATTCAGTTGCACCATCTGCGCTGCAATTTTGGCTATCGCTGTGGCACGAGGTTCTCCCACTATGCCCTGTTTGACACCCGCGTGGAAGCATGTGAGAAGGTGGCTGGGTTCAAACCTGGCGATGTTGTCGAAGACAAGGATGGGGACAGAGCCACGTGCGTTGGCTTGAAGTACCGTGCAGATGCCAAGAAGGTGGACATGTGGTTTCACTGCAACGGCAGAGACGGCGCAGGTTTGTTTACGCACCCAAATCATGATCGTTGCCTTCGCAAAGTTGCGCACAAGCGTCTGCAAGAGGTAAGCCGTGAGGATGTCGAAGGTGCGTCCGACGGCGAGATAGATCATGATGAGCGTGAATGGGTCGGTCAGAACCTGAAGCCTACGCTAAAATATCTTTCAAAGTCAGGGCAGGTGCTCCACTTCGACGTTCGCGAGGAGATTCTGCAACACTTTCGCATGCCGTTCAAGTCTGGTGATGTCTTGGTCGACAAGGCGGCTGCCATCCGGTTCATGAGGGTACTATAGGTCTTCCACCAAAGCGGTTTAGGGCCGTTTAGGGTTCCCAATATACTCCAAGATGCTATAATGTGCTATCAGACCGACTTCTATAAAGGGTGCTCACAAGGCGGACGGTGAGCGGATGACATGCATTGGCGTCGCAAGCGATCCAATGCGTCAGCTGGCCGCCCGGCATGGCCAAAGAGGACGACGGGTCGCCGGCAGCTGGGCTTTTATCCCTTGTTCTTAGGGTGTAGGGTTTGGGGTTTAGGGTTTACGGGATATGGATGGCTATGATAGTCCCCTATAGTAGTCCCTAATACCCATTCCCGCATTCCATGCAAAAAAAGCAGGGAGTCTTGTCATTTAGAGGGTCATGAGACTTAGTGTGTGGGGGTATAAGAAAGGCGGCTAAACTTGTATCCACGAATACCCCCCAGTCAAGGTACTTATAGCCTTACTCAGGACGTCCCATGATCCTGAGGAGCTGAAACTAATGTGCCAGAATAGAGCAGGGGGGTTCCTGAGCAACAGCTCAGGCAGCGTGGCAGAAGTGTGGTTTCACGTGGAATCCGCGGACGGGGCTGGGCTGAACCCCAAGATGTACAAGGCCGTGAGCCGCTTCCACATGCTCCCCAGAGAGCCAATAGCCCTCAATTAAGGAATATAGCCTAAATCTTAATATGAAGCCCCTTATAATTTAAGGTATATTCCTTAATTCCGGGGTTTTGGGCTCTCTGGGTCCTAAGCCCTAAGCCCCCAAACCCTTAACCCCTTAACCTAAACCGTAACGCAACCCGTGCAGACATCTTATAGAGTATAGAGCGCTCTATCGAACCCTTATAGAATTCCTTAGGGACCCTACTACAACCCAACTTCAAAGTGGGAGAGAACCTTCCTAAACCCTAAACCGTACTACAACCTCAAACCCCCAACTCTAAGCCACAGCCGTAACCGCTACTATAACCCTAAACTGTAACCCCCACCGACAGCCCTAATCCCCAAACCCTAAACCCTAAACCCCCATGAAAGAAATAAAAAGAAATTGCTTGTTGCTGTTGGCCATGCGAAAGCTCATTTTTTCTGTCGGGATACAACCTTTCCTTTTTCTCATAAACCAATTTCCGTTCCCACCCCAGCCAGCGCTGCAGCCCCCCAAACCCCCCAGCACCCCAACCCCCAGCCACCCGAGCCCCAGCCCCCAGTCAGGGTGCCGCGAAGCCCAGCCCAGCCCAGCCCAGCCCAGCCCAGCCCAGCCCCAGATTCAAAATATGGTTCCAAAAGAAAAGCTCGGTCAAAACTCGGTCAAAACTGAGTCAAAACTCGGTCAAAATATTTCGGTCAAAACGTTATTGGCACCCAAACCCTTAACAATTTCTATAAACTGTAGCCCCAAATCTGAAGGCCCTGAGCCGGTTCAAAGTGGTCGAGAACCGGCCTGTCCACGAACTGGGAGTCGACTCTGCAGGGGATGCCTGGGATATGGAAGCCGCTTCTGGGCTCTTGGTTTAGGGTTTTAGGGTTTTAGGGTTTAGGGTTTAGGGGTTAGGGATTTCGGGTTTAGGGGTTACTTCTGGGCTCTTGTGGGGTTTAGGGGATTTAGGGGATTTTCTTTGGGGGTTTTTGGGGTCTTGAAACAGGGTTTGCTAAAGTCGGGCGTCGGGATTGGGGGAATAGTAGGGCCCCTAAACCCTAAACCCTAAACCCTTAACCCTGAAACCCTAAACCCTAAGCCCTAAACCCTGAAACCCTAAACACTACACCCTGAACCCTAAACCCTAAAGCGTAAACCCTAAGCCCTAAACCCTACACCCTGAACCCTAGGGTGCTAGCTCAGGCTTTGGGCTTGCTTCACAGCCTGGATGGTGCATTGCAGTGCGACTTCAGCTTTCCGATAGGCTGGGTTCTGGTTTAGGGAGTTTGAGTTTAGGGTTTGGGGCTTGGGGTTTAGGGTTTGGGGTTTAGGGTCCTACTTGCTTCATGCTTATGTTTCTGTCACTCCTCCGGTTGCATCCCTCGTTAAACGAGAAGGCCCTGCTGTTGAGGTGTGTTCGCTGGCACACAATCCAAGCCCATGCTGAAAAGGGTCCAAGTTAGCATGATAAGGATAGTTTTTATTATTCACTATTATCGACCCCAGTAAGGTAACTTAAATGAAGTTCCTTAACAAGAACCCAGTGAGTGCTAAAAGCAAGAACCCGGTTTTTCGAGAGGTGCCGGTAAGAATGCCACACCCGATTGGTTTGATGTGCGGCCAGAGATCGTTTACAATGTGGTCGGCTTTAGACCCGGAGATGTTCTGACCATTCGTGGAGGCTGGGCCGGTCGTTTTTGGGTTTCCTTTCTTGCATTTGCATTTTTATATCCGTTGTCGATCGATCTTTTTTTCTCATGTTTGTTGACTTGTAAGGCCCGCCGGGAACTCGCTTGACCTTGATCGGTCTTCGGCCGGATCCCGATACTGGGGAGATCTCGGTGTGGTGGCATCACGAGGCCGCTCCCCCTGAACTGGATATCATTGAGACACGGGAGTTTCAGTCATTAAGGACGCCAACAGGGACTCTCTGAAAGGTTGGGTTCGCACCATAAGGACCCTGCTGCTGCTGCTGCTGCTGCTGCTGCTGCTGCTACTGCTACTGCTGCTGCTGCTGCTACTGCTGCTGCTGCCACTGCTGCTGCTGCTGCTGCTGCTGCTGCTGCTACTGCTGCTGCTGCTGCTACCGCTGCTGCCACTGCTACCGCTGCTGCTACTGCTGCTGCTGCTGCTCCTGCTGCTGCTGCTGCTACTACTACTACTACTACTACTACTACTACTGCTACTACTGCTACTAATACTACCACCTCAGCCTTGAACTATGGTTTCTTTGACTGTGTTGTTCTGGTGACCTTGCAAGCTGTCTTATGAAGACACTGGTCTTCCTCAGATCCTCCGAGCTAGTTTGTCCAAAATCTGGCCACATCTGAATTCATGCTTGTGCGTTCACTGACTCTTGTAAATGGACCTATGAGAGCTTGAGTCAGGTTCGCTTTTCGTCCGGAGGTGTATGTTTTGCTTTTGTGATGCTGTTATGGTTTGAATGTTGTGGGCTGTGTTTGTGCGCTTTCGTCCTTCCTGTAGGATGTACAAATCTGAAATCTCGTGAACAGTCAAGACCTCGCAGTGCTGACATCGTCGTGCCAGGTGGGTGGCTATACTACTACTGCTACTATTGCTTCTGCGCTACTACTACTACTACTACCACCACCACCACTACTACTACTACTACCACCACTACTACTACTACTACTACTACCACCACGACGCCGACGACGACTACTACTACCACCACGACGACGACGACTACTACTGCTACTTCTGCAACAACAACAGCAGCAACAACAACAACAACAACAAATACTACTACAATTACTACCACTACTATTAACAACGATCATAATCACATTGCTAATCGTATGGGGGATAGTACTACTAATGAGTCATAGTACCCGTAGTCAGTTTGATAGCAATAGTAGTAGTAATAGGAATAGTCGTCCGAGTGGTAAGATTAAGAATAAGAAGATTCATAAGGCTAAGAAGAAGAAGAGGAAGACGAATACCAATATTCATAAGCATAAGGATAGCAATGTGAATACGAAGAATACTTCCAATCACAATGACAAGTTTGTTTGTAATAACCGTAGCAACACTGGCCAAAACCATCACGACAATGCTAGCAGCGGTAATTGGCAGCAGTACGTATGAATGACATTCATACCAAACAAAAATAAAGCCAACAAACTCCAACAATTATATCGCTACTCAAAGGAGTAACAACACCACTCGCAAACAATAGTTAATAGTAGTAAAAAACGATAGTAATCACCAGTAATGCTCATGATAATATATGTAGCAAGTACAATCATAAGGAGAGTGCTAACAACAGTAAGTAATAATGTAGGAGCCTTAATAATCGGATTAGGGGTTTTTGGGGTCCATTATACTATAATTATAATAAGGAATCCCCAAAATACGATTGGTAATTATTTAGGCCCCTGCATTCCCTAAACCCTAAACCCTAGACCCTAAACCTTAAGGACTTCCAGACCGTCCATGCCGGAGCCGGCAAGATTCCTGGTTGGGAGCACATGCGGCAGATGATGCGAGACACAGGCTGGTACGGGTTGGGGCTGGAGAGGGTTTAGGGATGTTTAGGGATGCTTAGGGATGTTTAGGGATGTTTAGGGTTTAGAGATGTTTAGAGTTTAGGGTTTCGGGTTTAGGCTTTTTGGTCTGGAGGTTCAGGGGTTTAAGGTTTAGGGCACTAAGTCAAGTGATTGTGGTCAAGTGTTCGTCCTGTTCGGGGTTTAGGCTTCAGGGATTTGGGCTTCGGGTTTAGGGTTTAGGCTCTACGGTTTGGGGGTTAGGGCTTAGGGTACAGGGCATGACAGCATGAGCGATTGCTTGGGGATCTCCAGGATCGGGGAAGAACAGTAGGATAGACCTGAATCCCTGAACCTATTTACGAAGCACTGGCATGGTGGGAGGAGCACTCACCCGCGCCTCGATAGCTTCTGACAGCCTTGCTTGGAGGTTCATGGGTAGTTATAAGTAGGGCTATAAGTAAGGTAACTATACTTAGAACCCTACTTAGGAGACTTATAAACACACTTTTTACTACCCATGAACCTCCAAGTGCAGGTGAGAAGACGAACCTCGAGGAGTTGAAGGAGCGCCTTCGAAGCGGAAAGGGTCGAGGCGAAGAGAACCAGGGTGATCTGTCGCAGCAGCAGATGGAAATGCTTTCGCAGATGTCAGCACAGCTTTCGCCAGCGGACCTGCAACAGCTCATGGGGGCATTGATGCGCTAAGCGCGTCTTTTTGCACAATCTCGTTGAATCTTGTATTTCACTCAATAGCTTTTGGCCTTTGCGCCTGAGAGACTCGTGGCTGCGACAACATGCGCCACACACTGCAACCTGAGGACATCCTGTATTCAGGTTGAATGCCTTGGGGCCAAAGGCCCTGAGCCGCGTTACTTGGTTCTCTTAGCACGCTGTGATGGTCGAGTCCAGATGCCGTGGAAACAACCAGAGCACACAGCTACCCAGAGAGCCCAATACCCCTTCATTAAGGAATATACCTTAAAGTATAAGGGGCTTCATATTATGATTTAAGCTATATTCCTTCATTAAGGGGTATTGGGCTCTCTGGGTACAGCAAGATCTGGGGGTCGGTGTGCCCCGGCCAGTATGTTCCTACTGTGCCCGCTTCGGCTTCTGCCTGGTGGCGATATCGTCTTGCAGTCTTAGAGATGGGGGGCCTGAATGAAGTTAGCGCCAGTGGGAAGCACCAGGGTAGTTTGCTTTGACCGGTTGTTTCAAGCCTAAAACATAGTAGAGCCCGTAAAGGAATTTTCAAACGGAGCTTTCGCCCTAAAGGAACCCCTGCCACAAAGCATGAGCTCCTTCGGGAGTGCAGCTCAGGTCTTGCAGTGTTTTTCTGCTGTCGGGTTGCTGTTCCTGAAGTTGGGGCTTAACCCGGATCCTGAGCTCTACCGCCCTAATTAGGGCCTACTGGGCCTAACACAACAAGTAATTAAACCAAAAGGATTAAATCCCAAGTCCCAAAACTTTACACCCTAAACCCTGAACCCTAAAGCCCAAAGCTTTAAGTCCTAAGTCCTCATGGCCTTAGGGTCTAGAGCCATAAACCCTAGGCGCCAGGTGCCGAAACCCTGCATCGGAGCCTGCAAATCGGAGGTTCATCCCATCCAGGGGGAGGGGAGGCAAACACACCCTAAACTTCTGATTTTCGGTTCGCCCCACACCCTAAGTCTTACGCCCTGAACCCTAAGCCCTAAACCCTGACCCCTAAACCCTGAACTGTGATTTTCGGCTCGCAGTGTCTCGGGCACAAAGTTTGCCCGATTTTCGGCGTGGAGCCATGGCAGAAAACCAGCAGGGAGCGAGGTCATGAAGGCCCCGGTGAGGCTTTTGAACCAATGGCTTCAAGACTTGTCGTGTTAAGGGGTCCTTGAAGGGTTTGGGGGTTGAAGCTTTTCTAAAAAAGAAGGGGTCCTGGCAGTAGAGGTTTGCTGGGAGGCTTCGCTCAACGACTTAAGGATACGGATGCTACAGGGCTCTCTATAAGGGTTCTGTAACGCCTGGTGGCCTGGCGCGAGTCCAGCAAGTCTGTTTTCAACAAGGGACGCCGAGGTTTTCGGCTCTAAACCAGGAGCCCTAAACCCGAAAATAATGCACTTCGGAGGCACAGGCTGGATCCTCGCTGAAGCGGGCAGGGGGCCCCCGACACACTCCCCCAGCACAGATGTCTTTGCCGTTGCGTCTGCATGACAGGGAGGATAGAATTGCTGGACTCCTGTGCTGTTTTTTTCTGGCGAAGGTGGTCGCGCAACCACCGATTCCAGCAACATGCTCCTCAACGAGGCAGGAGGAAACACACAGTACAGCGACGATAGCCATATATGACAACCGAACAACTTGCAGGAAGGGACCAGAAGCTGCAATGACATATGGATAAAATTCCACTACTAACATAAGCTCAATGATGTAATAACCATAGTATAATACAGCCGTTGTGGCATGCCAGCAAAGTCGGGCACTTGGCTTCGATGTGGCCGATGTGATGACCCGGAGCTCTGAACCCGAAAGTGATCAGACCTCTGAGCCAAAAGTCCCTAGGTGCCCCAGTAGTACCCTTTTGCCCTTTTAAGTTTGGGGTTCCCTTATTAAAACCGAATATTAAGGAAAAGGGTACCCTTATTATTAAGGGGTTACTGGGGAACCTAGTCCCTGAACCCGAGGTCAGGTAAGAAGAATCCTGAGAGCCCTGACAGAAAATACTTACAACCTCGTTGAGGGTTTCGGGTTTAGGGTTTAGACCGTCCTTCCCTCCAGCCCCTTCAGATGCATGCTTTCACTGCAAGAGCGGCCCTTTATTCCAACCTCATAGCTTCCACCAGCCCAAACATGGGTCTGCTTGGAGGTTCATGGGTACATACTTATACCCCATATTAGGGGACTTAAACCCCACTTGCAGCTACCCGTGAGCCTCCAAGTGGGGTTTGCTCAAGCCTTAAAGCCCGCAGCCCTAAAAACCCTCGCTTGTTGGACACAGAGACCTCGTCCGGCGGAGTCCGTAATGCGAGAGCGTCAACTCTAAACCCTTCCTGGCTTGCAAAAGTCAATTGCCTTGTCTCTGGGGGAGGATAGTCTTCCGTAACGGAGGACGAGCCCCTGTGAGTGGGCAGAGCAGCTTCTTCTAAACCTTTAAAATCCTGGACCCCGCAGTCCCCAAAACCCCAAAATCCCAAAACCCCAAAACTTGGAATCCCCAAAGCCCCAAAACCCCAAAACTTGGAAACCCCAAGGGCCCCAACAAGCATAAAACTGAAGTTGCAATCATGTTTCAGCCCTCGGTCATCTCAGGTAAGTAAACCGTAGTATTCAGCTTTCCGTATGGCTGATGATATAAATCCTGCATTACCCATAATAAGGCATGTACCAGAATTCCCATAGTTCAGGGTCCTTAAGGTAATGCAGGGGTTTATGTTATCAACAGTAGTTTCAGATGGGTTCCTTCATCATGGGGTTATCGGGCTCTTCGGGGAGCCAATCACTCGGATAGGTCGAGCTCTTCCGGGGCTTTGCGAAGAATGGCTTCCGACGAGGCCGGATTAGGGGTTGGGGGTTTTGGGTTTAGGTTGTGGGGAGTAATACTCAGAAGGGTTTGTCTGGGTGCGCTGCCTCAGCTTCTTTTGAAGAAGGGGTTGTCGTCTGTGCTTTTTGGGATTTTCTGGGCGGGCTCTTATTTTTTTATGAATACGGGTTTCCGTGACGTCAGCATTCACAATCCCTGCTAGGGCAATCAGTGCCAACGAGGGATGGTAATTTAGAGACGTGCCCAAGTGGTGATGGATCACTGTCCAGAGTGCCGAGTGCCTTTGTGAGAGTCGCCCAGTAGCTGAAAGTCGTGCTGCGCACCTCGAGCACATCAACCTGTTGCTTGCAGTTAGATTTGTCGCGATTCTGTACCAACTTCAGTCTTTTCTATGTTTCTTGATTTAGGATCAGTTTGTGGGGGCCGCCCCATCAAGCGCTGCGGTCTAAGCGCAATTCAGGTACATGCTCGATATGATGCAAGCAAGTGCAACATCCCTCTGCAAGAGGCATTGAGTTCTGGGGATTCTCGGGGTTGACCGAAACCCGAGGCAAAAGAAAAAAACAAACCAAGCCCCAAGCCTTAACCCCCAACTCCTAGGGAAGGCGTTTCAAGGCGGACACCAAAAAAGGCCCTCAAAAAAAAGGTGAAACTCCAAATCCTAAACCCTAAACCCCCGGAAGACATGCAGCCGAACCGGAATCTTCGAAACCCTCTGGAGGAAGCGGCCGTGCCAGAGGGGGAGAGCGGCTGGTCCCTGCAAGCCGCTTGGTACCATCCATTCCTCAAGCCCAGCCCTGAACGCTGAATCCTGAGCCGAAGCCCTAAACCCTAAACCCTAATTTAAACATCCCTAAACCCTAAACATCCCTTATCCCTAAACATCCCTAAACGCTTATCCCTAAACCCTAAACCCTAAGCATCCCTAAACCCTAAACATCCCTAATAGGGGCCTTAATAATTAGAATGGGGCTTGGGGGTCCATTATACTTTAGTTAGAATAAGGAACCCGAAGACCCTATTCTAATTATTAAGGCCCGTATATTAGCTACTTGGAGGTTCATGGGTAGCTACAAGTAGGGTTATGAGTCCCCTGAGATGGGCTATGAGTATAGTTACCCAACTTGCAACCCTACTTATGACCCTACTTCTAACTACCCATGAACCTCCAAGTAGAGTATAAGGGAACACACTTCGTAGTCAAGTAGGTGAGCTTTCAAAGGTTTACAGCCAAGTAGGTGAGCTTTAAAAGGGTTACGCTCCCGTTCCCCTGCGAAGCGGCAGAAGCAGGAATGCTCAACCCTAAACCCTAAACCCTCAATGCTTAGATCTACCTGGCCTTCGGCTCTCGGGTAGACTTCCGTGGGCACATCTGAGGGCAAAGCCCTCAAGATGCAGTTGTTGAAGATACATATATACAACTACACACTCAGAGGTATGCATGTATGGATGTATGTATGTATGCATGTATGCATGCATGCATGTATGTCTGCGTGAATGTATGTATGTAATCATACAGGACATGCTCACAAAAATGAGTACGAACTCTGATGTTATAAGACTTTCCACACATTGGGAAAGCCAATAAGCCCTAAACCCAAAGCCCTGAACCCAAAACCCTAAACCCTAACCCCCCCAAACCCCTAAA
>CAJNJA010078796.1:7418-21177 GCA_905231915.1 Symbiodinium necroappetens
AAGCATATTCCTTAATTAAGGAATATATACCCTAAATCATAACATTAAAGATACCCCTTAATTAAGGAATATATACCTGAAATCATAATATTAAAGGCCCCTATAGTTTAAGGTCTATTCCTTAATTAAGGGGTTATTGGGCTTTCTGGGAAGCTGTCGAACCCAAGGCCCTAAACCCTAAACCGTTAGGAACCCGCAGAAGGCGTTTAGGGTTTAGGGTTTAGGGAAGTTTGGAAGGCCTTCGGCTCAGTGGAGTTGGCTAGCTTTCGCCTTTGGCTCTTTGCTTGGAATCTCGGCCGCTTCCTTTAAAAGGTCTGGAGTCTAGAGACAAGCGAATGTCTAAAGTGCCATGCATGCTTCCTTCTGCGAGACGATTTGAAATCCCCTGGTTCTACAATCCGGGCCTCCTGTAAGTCTTTGCATATGGGCTCCATGCTTCCTCTCATCTCTGTCCTCAACCCTGAAAATCCCGAACCATGCACCGGCCTGCGGCTGTCTACCGGGCCATGTGGCACCGTAGTGCAACTGTGCTGCCCCAACGAGGCATAGCACAGTTTGAGCACACCCACACTCCAGCAGAGAACGTCAGATGCTCAACTGCAGGGGATCTACACCTGAACAATAGAACGGCCTTCATCAAAAAGGCTTCTTCCCATGAACGCCGCTCAGAAAAATCCTGTGCTCAGTTGTATGCATATTTGTCTTCGTCAGTCAAGATATAGTCAGGTTAGGGGCCTTCGGAAGCGCGCCCAGGCGGGAAGTAGCTACAGCTTCCTCCACCAAGGGCCTAGGCAGTATACATGACCTCACTGTGTCAGAGCTTCTGCTTTTCCAGCGGCACCATGTGCAGCCTTTGCAAACGAATTGTGCACCTCGAATTGTTGCATCTGCCAACGCGACTCTGAGAGGTCCTGGCACAAACTACTGAAACCTGTCTGCTTCCATACCACAGACCACGCCGCCTAGGATGGTATTGTATTTTACACGTCTCAGCTGCCGAAGCATGCTTTTGGAAGCGGTCCATGGAGGAACTATGCACCGCCGAGGCCGGCAGAAGAGACGCGGCGCAAGCGGGTGTCGAAATCCTGACGCGAAGAGCTCTCAACCGTGTAGGATTCAACATATTGCATAGTACACATGATACCTTGTATCTGCGATGCAACAGATCATAAGTTATGTAACCCTTTTGAAACCGGACTTGATGACTCGGATCATAAGTTATGTAACCCTAAACCCTAAACCCTAAGCCCTATAAGCCCGAATGTAATAGGGTGTCTGTCCGGCCCTGGGAAGCGAGTTTTAGCCGGGTGCCTCGGCGCAGCACTCCGCAGCAGCCTCCCGAAGTCTCTTTTAAATCCAAGGCTCCATGTGGTATTTGGGGGAGCTGAACAGCGTGTAGGGTTGAGGGTTTGGGGGTTTAGGGGTTTAGGGTTTAGGGTTTGGGGGTTAGGGTTTAGGGGTTTAGGGGTTTGGGGGTTTGGGGGTTTGGGGATTAGGGGTTGAGGGTTTAGGGGTTTAGGGTTTACCATGTGGGTAGTTCTATAAATTAGGGGGTCCCTTTTAGGGTCCTTTTTGTAGTATTTGGGGGGAGCTGAAACGGGATGCCAACTTAGAGCACTACCCATGTACCTATATAGCGTATACACTTAGGCCGCCAAGGGGCTCCTTTATAGCTAGTTTGGGCACTTTCCGCTCTAAGAGCTCGCATACATAAGACAAGCTACAACAGCGCCAACAACACCTAAAACAGCCCGGCGCAACCCCTACTACACAACCCTGGTACCCTGCAGCTACCGGAACAGTCTGCAACTACTGGTGGGCTTTTCTTGTACAAACCACTCACACCCCAAAACAACCAAGAAACACATTAGCTTCCAGGCTTGTGTTTAGTAACTTAGCCTTGATCAGGCTCTAACCATTAACACCCGGAACCTCCAACACCAAACCCTTCGCCCCAAGCCCCAAAGACAAACCCGCAACGGCCCTACCAAATACCTACAAGAGCCGAACAACCGTAAAACTTCTCCAACCCGTAGAGACCAGATTTCAAACCGCCTCAGGAAACCATCGAAGGTACAAAAGTGGGCCTCACAAAGCCTGCTCCACACCATAGTAGGCAGCACTGCGAAGTCCTCTTGCGGCAGGGTTTCGTGCTTAGGGTAGGACGATGTCCTTGCTTAAACAAGGGCGGCATGATGGTCTTCTTTTAACAGCTTTTATAGGGTTTAGGGTTTATGTAGGCGTAGGGGTCAGCCTTTTCGGGCCCCAGACATTGCCTTTGCCGGAGCCTCGGAGCTTTGATTGAAGGCCCCACAAGAGGCTCCGCAAGCGGTTCGGCGTTCCCGGCCGGTGGTTTTAGAGAGGAGTTGGGGGAGCCTTGCGGATTTGTGGTTAGGGTTTAGGGTTTAGGGTTTAGGGTTTAGGAAGGTTTGGCTCAGACTTCAAGCCCTCTTCACTTACCCTACACAACATGGAACTTGAACCTGTTAGAATTCATTTGTTAACCCAGACTATGCTCCCACCACCCCAGGCCAAAAGGAAACCCTTTCCGGAAGATCTCTCAAACCCACCCTAACCCTAAACCCCCAACTCCAAACTCCGGAAACCCTCAATCGGGGGGATCTTGGGTGTCTTGTGCGGTCCTGATGCTCCAAAGCCTTTTGCACGTAGCTCCTGGTCAAACGTCAGCGGTCGCGTTTGGACGAATGGGAATAGGATGCCTTTCGTCGGAACCCTACTATGTAAGACCTGTATTGGAGTCATGCTAGTTACTTGTAACTTGTAACTAGTTTCTAGAAATCCCGCTCATGGCTTCAAGGCTCTGAAGTAAGTCTTCAGGGATTCACGGCGCGGCATCGTGACAAGGGCACGTTGCTTCTCAAGCCGCAGCCGCTGCACAGGCACATGGTTTCAGATCTACTGTAGGGCTCAGGCTTCTTTTGCGTGGCCCTGAACCCTAAACCGTTCCGAAACCCTACCCAGAGAGCCCAATACACCTTAAATAAGGTTACCTTAACTTACAGGGGCCTTAATATCATGATTTAAGGTATGTTCCTTAATAAAGGAGTATTGGGCTCTCTGGGCATAAGACGCCGCTTGAATCAGTTCTCAGGCCCTAAGTCCTGAACCCGAATTCCGAACCCTAAACCCAAACTCCAGAAGCCTCAACGCTGAAGCAAGGCTGGCACGGCACTTTGTGCGCCGATGGGTACAGGGTTGTGGGGGGGCGTGGGATGAAAGCTTTGCGGCTACGGGGGCTTGAGGAATCCGCTCCACAAACCCAAGCGCCCTAGACGGTCTGAAAAGCGAGTTCCCTGAACCCCCTTATATAACCCTTTTTGAACGTGGTCTCTCTGCCTAAACCCTAAACCCAAAGCCCTAAACGTTTAGGGTTTACGGTTTAGGGTGTAGAGTTGTTGGCAGTGTCGAGGAGCGAAAGGCCCAGTGCCGGGTGTGGCTCCGCGTGGAGAAGCGACCCGTCCTCCATGCAGAGTTCAAAACCCAGAGAGCCCGAGACCCTTTAATTAAGGAATATACCGATAATATACCTTATAAGTCATAATATTAAGGCCCCTACAATTTGAGGAATATTCCTTAATTAAGGGGTATTGGGCTCTCTGGGGAGTTCAAAAGCTGAGGAACGATCCGGTCATTACAAGCGGGCTCTGTGCTGAATGCTTCGGCAGGTCCGCCTCCCTTGACGAGAAACCGGCAAAACTAGACCCTTACCATGTGACTTTTTTGGGATCCAGAACTGAATTGTTCGGGATCTGGGGACTAGGGTCTTCGGGGTTCATCCAAAGCGGGGCATTTTGCTCTCCGTGCGGGTTGTACAGCTGTTGCCCAGATCTCCCTCGTGGTTCGGTGACCTTCGGACACTCACATTGAGGAAACACTGAGACTTAGAAGAATTACCTATCTTGTGGCATAGAAGCACACAAACCCAGGCCTGGCAATTTAGGACTCCTGTGTTGATAGAACCACAACCCTACTGCAAAAGGGTTCTTCGAGCCGCCGAGTTTGTCCTCGTCAAAGGCCACCTTGATGGAGCGGAACGCCTCCAGCTCGGCACTGGAGACCTGAATCTTGCCGGTGGTCTGCTTAAACAACGACATGGACGGCGACGAAGAAGCACAACAACGAGACGACGCGACGACGACGACAGCAACAGCCAGCAACAGCAACTACAACGTCGACGACGAGGGCGGCGACAAAGACAAGGACAATTACAAGGAGCAACTACACTGTCGACGACGACGGCGGCGACAAAGACAAAGACAATGACAATTACAAGGACAAAGACACGAACAAAGACAAAGACAAAGACAACAAAGACGACAACAAACACTACAACAAAAACAGCCACAACAACCACAGCATGATATACGCAAGCATGTTTACACCTACGTAGGTGTGGCGTTTATACGTGATTTTTTATGTATGTTCCAGACTTCAAACCTGGCCTCGTCGAGCCCAGGAGGCTCGCCGACCAGCGCCAGGCCACGTGCATGATCGATCTCCTTGGTGCTTTGACAAGCCGGCTGCTGTCTGAGGGCACAGGAGGAGCAATCCAACTCGGGGTCGTCTCTGTGAGTACTGAATGCGGAGCTAAATCGCCCAGGTATCCTGAGACCGTCGCGTCCCCAGCCCAGAACCCAAACCGGAATCCTCCCCGCCATCTAAGCAGGTACCCTTGGGCCGAGCATCAAGTCTTGGCAATCCCAGCTGGGACTCTGCTTCCTGTTTCGGGGGAACATAGGACATAGGACATACATGTTTAGGGTTTAGGGTTTCGGGTTATAAGACTTTATGGGTGTTTTGGCTAATGGGGCCTTGTCGGCTTTTATCTGCACTTCATAGAGTCCTGTAATGACCTGTAGAATTTTTGACCAGAGCGTTCTTGGCTGTTTGCCGTAAACCCTAAACTTGCCCTAAACGGCCCTAGACCCTAAACCCTAAAATGTCAGGAAACAGTCAGGCACTACATTGTCTTACTCAAGGCTCCAGGGTGCAGGGCTGACGAGGGAGGGCCTTGAGCGAAGGGGGTCTTTGCAGTAGACATGGTAACCCGTATTCGAAGCACTACAGCAACTGGCATCCTCATAGTTAGTAACCTGCAGCGACCGTGTAGCAGGCAACCATTATAGCACCGTCTATACTACAGTAGTTCTTTTCCGAGATAGGATCAGCGGGAGCTTGGGGCCATTTTGGTGTGGCCGTAATATAGAGCTCGGAATCATGACAGTAACAGTATCCCAGAATTAACCCCCATGAAATTATGAAATTATGCCAAATTGTACCCCAAAAATCTTGCATTACATGAATTGAGGCCCCTATAATAATGATGAGAAGAAATAAGGATGATAATAATAGCAATGATGAAAATAATAATAGTACTAGTAGTAATAATAATGTATATTAATAATAACAATAATAGTCATAATAATAGTAATAATAACAATAATAATAACAATAATAGGGTTGTGGTTGGCTTCAAGTGTCCTGCAGCTGCAGCAGGTCTTCCGTCATCAGCTGCTCTCGTGCCTCCTCCTTCATGCAGAGAAGGTTCCCGGGCTCGGGGAAATTGTTAACAAGATGGACAGAAACAGCACCGAAGTTATCAAGAACGAAAGCCCGGATATAATCCTGAATGCCTGCGAATCAGAGGTGCTCTCGCTCCAAAACCTAAAAGGCGCAAACCCGAAAACCCTCGAGCCTGATCCCCCATATCGATCTTTCTATCTTCCGATCTTTCTATCTACCGATCTGTCGGCCGATCTATCTATGATTCTTGCTGATATCATTGTCACCATTGCGTTTCTCTTTAGTTTAGATAAAGGAAGAAGGAAAACGCACCTTGAGAAAGGCGCTAGCCCGGGTCTGGTTCTGCCTCTGCTGCATCTCCTCAAGAAGACTTGATTACGGTTCAGGATGAGTTTTTGTTGAATGCCGAGTTGAGGGTTAAGGGTTTAGGGTGTAGAAAGAACGGACAGAACCTAAAAAGGGCTGGCAGTTGGAGTTGCAGGGAATGAAACTAGGACACGCAACTGCGCAGCTACTGCAGTAACTGCCGCTTCTCTCCATCTGAAACAAAGGCTCCCCTGTGAAGCTACACTATCTTTAAACCCAAACCACCCAGCACCTCAAACACTTAAAAGCACCTGCCCCATCTTCGGCTCTCAACGCCCTTTCGTCCTGAAACCTGGGCCTAGCATACCAAGCCCGAAAGCCTCAAAACGGTAGGCTCGAATACTGCGATCATCTCCTGTCAACACTTGAGCCCCCCACCAAACTCCCGTCTAAACGGTGCAAGTAGGCACCGACACCGCCCTGGAAACCCAAACACCTCACGACCCTCTTCACCCTAAAAGCCCAGACCCACACTCCTGCGGAAGCCTATAACCCCTAAAACCCTGCCCTAACCCTAACCCTAACCCCCCCCCACTTCTTAAGTCCCCAAAAAACCCTACCCAGCCCTCCCTGCTTTCGAGCTGCTAAAGATCGGAGCTCCGCTTCGAGCCGCCGCTTCTTCATGGCATTCTGCTCCTCTAGATCAGACTTTCGGCTGAGTTTGGGGTTTAGTACACGAGTTTAAGGCTTCTGCTCATTTAGACGAAGCTTTGCGGTGGGTCTAGTGGTTGAAGCGGTTTCGGGATTCCGGACTTTCGGGTTCCTGCTCCGTGGAGCGATGCTTTGGGATAGCTGTCGGGTGTAGGGGTTGAGGTTTAGGGGTTGGGATTTACCCTAAACCCTAAACCCGAAACCCGAAATCCTCTAAACCCGAATACTCCAAACCCTAAACCCTAAACCTTGGGTCTGGGGCCGTCTGCCACTTTCCTTCAGGTGTCGGGCTCCGAGTCTGGGCCCGGGATCTACTTTGGGCCCGGGATCTACTCTCCTGCTTTTACAGAGGTTTCGGGGTGCAGGGTTTAGGGTTTAGGGTGGCTTTAAACAATACAGTGACTTTCCTAGACCAACTTGTGAGGGGGGGGGGGCCAGGCAAAGCAGCAAGAAACAGCTTGGAAGTCAGCGCCGCAGCAAAGCAAACCGAGCACCCACACGGAGCTTTGAGCCCATACTCAGGCAGCAACCCTAAGAGGGGGGCTCGGACTCCACTGTTACAAAGATGACACACACACACACAAAAAGACCACGAACAAAATCTGAAAGCTGACGCTTCTCCTTCTTGGTCCAGCCTTTTCTTGCGTCTTCTGTGCCTTACCGAGGCGGCAGAGCATTGACTCGGGACCCTGAAAGGCAAACCCCAGTTGCTGCTCTGCTTCTTCCCAACACCTGCTAGGGACACCTGTCCACAGACTACGGTTTAGGGTAGTAGGGTATTAGGGTACTCGGGTATTGGGGTTTAGGGTATTGGGGTTTAGGGTATTAGGGTATTAGGGTTTAGGGGGTTTAGGGTTTGGAGTATTAGGGTTTAGGGGATTTAGGGTTTAGGGTTTAGGGTATTCGGGTTTAGGGGATTTAGGGTTTAGGGCTTAGGGTTTAGGGTAACTACCGTTAAAGAGCTCAGAGAAAGTGCCCTGTTTCTGGATGATATAAGGGGCGCTGGACTGTCCGAACTGAATGGAGGAGACGCGAAGCTAGCAAAAGTCATAATTATTTCTTTCATACGCAGTCAAGCGGTTTCCTGTCACGGAAAAGGGCGACAGAACTCGATTTTGGAAAAAAATCGAGTGATCCTGTCGGGAGACCCATCAAAAACCCTTTACACCAGACCATCCGAGAGCCTTTTTTCCATTGAAACCTCTACATCCACCAAGACCACACAACCTCAAAACCGATTTCGCAGGAAGGACCGGCGCGAAACGGAATACGAACAAGAGCATGTGCTCGCAAGCCAGCGTGGGCTCCGAAGCTGCAACAAACTTGGGAAAATGTCTCGCCCCCATCCACCACAGAGAGAGGCAAGTCTCATAAAATAAACCCGAAAGCCAAAACCCCAAACTCCAAAATACTAAGACTCTCAAATCAAACTCTGAACCAAACGAGAAAAAAACAGACACTAAACAACAATAAACGCCGGAACAGCTGGAAACTCCGAGAACAGCATGGTGAAGCCTAACCGCCACGCTCTAAAACACCGAAAGACATGATTAAACCCTCTGCCCTACCTATGCCCTTCAGACAAACTAAGCAAGCACGGCCGACCACCTGAACAAACGTAGAAAGCCTTGGTTGCAACGAGTCAACACGCTCAAGCCCACCAGAATCCAAAACCCTGTCCAAAGAAGCCGTCGAAGTCCCCGCGACCCGTGCAAAGCCCAAGGCCATTGAAACAACTCCCCTCCAAACGCGCCCGACCGCAAAGACCCCATAAGTAACACAGCGCCCAACCCACCAACAGAAAACTTTCAGGTAGTTAACTCTAAACACTGAATCTCCAACCCCCCAAAAAAACCTGAAGCTTTTGACAACATACCCAAACGCAAGCCGTTTTGCCAAACGGCGGCGTCATAAAAAGCCGCTATGCAACCAAAAAAAGCCTCATAAACCCGTGATGAAACCCGACTCGAACACGTGTAGAAACGTGTAGAAACTAGCTATAAGCCCTCATAGAACCCTTAACCCTAAACCCTAAACCTTAAACCCTAAACCCCAAACCCTAACCCTAAACCCTAAACCCCAACCCTTAAACCCTAAACCGAAACCCTAAACCCCAACTCCTAAACCCTAAACCCGAATCCTAAACCCTAAACCCCAACTCCTAAACCCATAAAGCCGAGGCGCTCGTGAAGGCCTGGCCCGAGGCGGCCAGGAGCGCGTCCGCGGCCTCGCCCAGCTGTAGGTCCAGGTCCTCCCCAGAGAGCCGAATACCCCTTAGTTAAGGAATAGGGGTTTAGGGGTTCTTTTTCCCTCCCACTTAGCAAGGACGAGCCCGCATTGCAGGGTTGAGTTCAGAGGCACCACTAAGTAGACAGACTGGGATCATCAAAGTTTAGGGGTTTAGGGGTTTAGGGTTTAGGGATCTAGGCCCAGAGAGACCTTCAAAGGGTTCCTTTAAAGGGATCTATAAGGGTTTCTATAAGGGAATTACGGAATACATACCTTAAATTATAGGGGCCTTAATATTATGATTTAAGGTACCTTCCTTAATTAAGGGGTATTGGGCTCTATTTGTCTGAAGCTTTCCCCAAAAGACATGTAATATCGGGGGCCTTGATAATTAGAATAGGGTTCCGTTAAAGGGTTACTATACGGGATATGGTAAGGGTTCTATACGGGTTTAGGGTTTAGGGGCCTTGATAATTAGAATAGGGTTTTGGGGCTCATTAGACTGTAAATATATACTGAGGAACCCCCAAAACAGTATGTGGAACCATTTAGGCCGCTAAATTAAGCACTAGTAGTAAAGTCACTACACTATGTATTACTGTATAGAAGCACAGGAATGTAACGGCTATTACTAAGGTTACTACAATATGAGAAGGAGCGATAATGAGGGTTGCTACGAGGTCCTCTGAAGCTCTGCTAAAGGAATAAATGGCGTTGTTGAGGATTCTACAAGGGTAACTATTTCGAGGGTTGTATAACGTGAAGCTTTGCGACAGGGTTTCTATAAGGTTACTATAAGGGCTACTATTTATTTAACCTTAACACCATGTTTTAGGGTACTGTTACTCTTAGGGTGAAGGGGTGCGATAGGATTAGTCTAAGCTTTGCCAAGAAAGAAACTACTATGCAGGGTACCACAACGGCTTTAGGGGGTAAGGGACTTGGGGTCAGGATTTACGGTGAGCCGTACGATTTTTTGGGTTTCGTTAGAGCTTTACCCTCAACAACATGAACTCTACACCACCGAGACCTTCAAACAGGCTAAGCATGGCTAAACTTTCTCTGAACCCTAAACCCTCATCTAAACCCTACATCTCCCCCACCCTCCCGTAGAAGCAGCACAAGAAGGTCCATAGGTGCGAGATCGCCACCGCGCAGGTCCCTGCCAAGACGGAAAGCATAAGACGGCATCTACTCCAAGGTTGATGGATTTTTGCAAGTAGTAGAGGTACTATGTGAGTGTTCTACTTATAAGTTTAAAGCTATAAGCGGGCGCAACTAAGATGAGTAAGCAAAAGTGTGGCTACCCTCACTGTAACAGTTACTTACTGGTCACCCGATCCTTTACTCATGTGTGTTTGCAGCGCTCCTGGTCCCCAAAAGGCTCTTGCTAGGTTCTATAAGGGCCTCGAGACAGCTCGAAGGGGCCCGCACTGCTTCGGTTTTCTAGCCTAATCCGAAACATGTGGTGCAAGCCCGCTTTTCACTGAACTCGAGTTCAGAAACCCTATCTTTTTGGGTTGTGGTTCGAGCAGCAGTAGTGGTCTCCTGCATTTTTGGCACAGCGACGGGCGTAAGATTTGATGACGACTTCTGGATGATCAGGCTGTCTCCTGATGTGGAGGGCTGCTACAGGATGGCGGAGATGCAAGGAATGCCGCATTTCAGCAACGAAGATCAAGACAATGAAGCAGTTCATCAGTTTGCTTGCTTTGAGTTGCTTGGAGTACGACTCGCAATGGCAAGCATATTGCGAACAGCACCACCAACAACACTGCAGCAGTGCTGACGATGCGGATGGTCGTGCTGGGGGTGGTGTCGGATGATGGGGGGCAGTGCTGGATGCAACCCACCCGCGACTCTGAACCCTGGCGACAAGCCACAACCAGAAACGCAACAAGCCCCGAGTAGCAAAAGAGAAGACCAAAGCAACAACAAACTCAAAGATGCTACCTGTAGATGCAGCAACTCAACCTTAAATGCTGAGTTCATAAGCACAAAAAAGTGTACACGTCCAGTTCCAAAAGGGATCATGTTATCCCAACAAGCTTATAAAGTGTAGTCATTCAACTACTAAGCAACCCTTTCCTTTGGGGAGAGACTATTGCAGCTGCTGTCGGTTGCCGAGGGCCACCTCTCCTTGCTGTGCCCTCTGCCCCAGTGCTGGGGAGCAAGGATCCCACAAGAGTTGCACACCCTGAGCCCCTAGGGTTTAGGGTTCAGGGTTCTTTCTTTTTTTCTGTCCTACATAGCAAGGACGAAGCCGCATTTCAGGCAGAGGGTTCAGGGTTCAGGGTTAGGATTCAGGGTGTACGCTCTCACAACTCGGACAAGCCAGGCGAGGTTCATGGATTTAGGGTTGTTTTCCCACCCAGCTGACAAAGTCGCACCGCAGGGGGTTTAGGGTTTAGGGTTTAGTTGGAGAAAGGCCTGGCTTTGTCGGCTCCAGCCGTTGCCATGATGCAGAACCTGTTCAGGTTTCGGATTTAGGGAAATTTAGGGTCTCAACACACTCGCGCTGGGCAGGCACGCGTTCATGGGTCGGGCATTGCTACAGTTTTTTTCCCTCCCACTTAGCAAGGACGAGCCCGCATTGCAGGGTAAGGCTACAGTTTAGGGTTTGGGGTTTCGGATTTAGGGGTTTTACTGGCAGAGTGAATCTCCAGGCATGGGGTTTGAGAGGGACTTCGTGGGGCTTTCCGGTTTTCCACATGGGTTTTGTACGGCTTTCTCAGGATGCCTTCGGGTTCTATGGGTGGGCGTCCAAGCTTTTGCTTGCTTTTTGGCTCTGTGGTTCAGATGCACCTTACTGAGCCTTACTGGCATTTGGCGCAAAGCATGGAAGAACCCTAAACCCTAAACCCTGAACCCTAAACCTTAAACCCTAAACTAAGGTTTTCTAGTTGCGCAGAATCCTCGGTAACACCTATAGGGAATCTATCGGGCGCCTCAAAAGCTGGGATACAGGTAATGTAGGGGCCTTAATAAATTACAACAGGGTTTTGGGGGTTGTTTATTATTATTATGGTATGAAATACCCCAAACCCTATTCTAATTATTAAGGCTCCTATATTAGGCGGATCGAGAACCTTTACACGAGGACTCTTATGTGGATTTGTCCCGCCCAGCTTCTTCCCACCTCTGAATTCATCAATGTGTCGAGGATCGAGGACAGCAAGAATGCTTTAGCAACAAGCTCACCGGTGATGGTGCCAGGACCAACGACGAAAACCCTCAACCCTAAACCCTAAACCCGAACCCTTTTCTTCAACGCGGTCTGCCCCCGAACCCCGAGGCGCAGCCTCTGAGCTTCTCGGCGCACTGGCTGGGGAGCGCCCCGTTCTCAGGGCCGCTTGGAGAGCTCTGCGGGAAGAATGACTCTAAGGCAGGGCTTTGGGTTAACGCTCGAATCTAGGCCTTATAACAGATCCATAGGGATTCAAAAGGCTATGGAGCTTGATAATTATAAGGGCCATGATAGTCAGAATGTGGCTGTTCGGGGCGTTATGCTAGGTCTGCAAAAAAATTCGGACAGGGTTTCCGGGTACATAAGTGTGCATGTGCACATAAGGACTATAAGGGGACATCATGCCATTACCACATATTCAATCTTTTATGCTACCCCCGCGAAAAACGGGCTCGAATATCTTCTGATCAGACAACCTCCGCCCTCAATAGGGAGCAAAGTAAGGATTCGGTGATTGCGGTCCCCTTAAAGCAAGGAAATTATTCACCACTCGCAGGTTTAGGACTCGAGGTCTCGGTCACCGTAGGCACTGACATCCGGACTGAAGACCTCGAACCCCGAGCATATGAGAGCCCACGACCTGGGACGGAACTTAAGTCGTCACTAGAAACTCTTTTTACCGAGATCCTTCGGTCCCAGAGAGCCCAATACCCCTTAATTAAGGACAAGACCTTAAATCATAATTAAGGCCCCTATACCTTAAGGTATATTCCTTAATTAAGGGGTATTGGGCTCTCTGGGGTTCAAACTTGGGCGCAGGCATGTGGTCATGTGATGTCACGTGGCACACTGTTGAAGTTTCAGGGTCCCATACTGCACCGTGTGGGTCGGGATTCGGATGTTGGCGTTGCCATTGCAACCCCATCTAAGACTCGAAGACGCCTACACTTCCACTGCTGCAGGTGATGCCATGCAAAGTGTCGGGAGTGCTTTAAACAAAGGTTTGAAGTCAGCAGCTGCTACCAATACTTAGACCAGCGAGAAGACCAATGACAACACGACATGTTAAAAGATCCGGGAGGACATCTTAGCAACAACACCCAGTCCGCATTCTGTTTTGGTTTAACAAGATTCGGAGGCCTGTTCTACCAGGAAATGAACAAGCCTAAATTCTGCATTCGTTTCTCAATGCTACAACCCCGAGGCTGCGCCGATGCGCCACAGATCATCGCCATCGCAGAAACTATCTCTTTTCCGACTACGATCTCTTCTCGAAGCCGTACACGCGCTCGTTCGTCTCACGCCGGAGCCTCAGGCAACGCTGCAACACAAGGGAATTCGGAAGAAGGCTGGAGCTCCCTGCATCTGAGGATGAAAACGAAAAATCAAATCCCTTTGGGCAGCCGCAAATCAACCCCCGGCCATCTATGAGTAGCCCAAACGGATTCCGACAAGCCACAACAACGGTGGTGGCTACAGGAGCCAACCCTTGTCAGCCCAACATCTCCTTGCCACCTCGAGTCGAGATGGACCCCGAACGCATGAGGCACGGGCATCCTCGCTGCTACCAGTTGTTGAAGTTTCTGTGAAAGCCTGGGGACAACTGCGGCGCAGCTTGCAATTTCGGGAGAAGCGTGGCCGAACCTCATCGAACCTGTTCTCTCGTCCTATGTGGGTGTGGGGGCGGTTCACGCTTTCTTGTTGTGGCGCAGGTCTCGAACTCACAGCTTGAGCACGATAAACATATACGACCTACCAAGGCTACTACTCCTGCTGCTGCTG